>CAUYUJ010015230.1:73882-243882 GCA_963575745.1 Prorocentrum cordatum
CCTCCTTCCTTCTCATCCTCCTCTTCCTCCTCCTCCGCCGCCCGCGCCTGCGCCTGCGCCTCCGCCTCCTCCGCCTGTGTGTCCGCCTCTGCCTCCGCCTCTGCTTCCGCCTCCTTTTCCGCCTCCTCCTGCTCCTCCTTTTCCTCCTCCTCCTCCTCCTTCTATCCTCCTCCTCCTCCTCCTCCTCCTCCTCCTCGTTCTCCCATGTTCCCCCGACCTCCTGTCCGTCCTTCCCTCGACGTCCTCCTCCTCCTCCTCCTCCTCCTTTCCTTGCGGTTTAAGATTTCCGTGCTCGGGGTTTCCGAGTTTTTCAGACATTCTCGTCCGCTTTCGGAGGCCTGCGCCTCGCCGCTCTGGGGGTGTTTGGATCGCCCCGAACGCCCGCCCAGGATCCGAGCTGTCACCCGAAACCTAGGGGCAGCGTTAGATAGGCTCGGGGGGATGCGTCGACCCCCAATTGCCCATTCATCGCCAGTACGCGCCCGGTAGCCCACTAGCCCTGGAACATATCTTGATTCGCTAGGGGGGCCTGTTGCCGATCTTTCGGCGATATATCGTCGATTCGTGCTTGATGTTCCCCCCCCCCGCTGAGCTGGTCCCCCCTTAACGTTGCCCCTTAGCGGAGGGAGGAGGTTCGAGGATTGACGTTCGAGATTTTCGGCCTGCGTTTTTGTGCCTCTCTGGGCCCCATGCGAGGCTTCTCGTTGCCACGGCTGGATCCCCCCTCCGAAACTCTGGGCAGAGCGAGCCCCTCAATGGTTCCAGACACGGTCCATTTTGGTCCGATCGACCAGATTCGATGCCGAGTTCACCCGGACCGGTCCGTTTCGATTTCGATCTACTCTTGCGATCGGATGCGGCCCGATGCTTGCACGGCGTCGCTGTGCAGCCTTTCGCGGCCGATTCGATTCAGTTTTTTTAACTCCGTGCCGATGCGGCTCGATCCGACGCGAGTTCCGATCCGATCCGGTGGTCCGATTCGATGCTGACTGATTCTGCTCAGATCGCTGATGTCTCGAAACTTCCAGAGTTTTTCCCGTAGGTCTCGGCGTCTGGAGACGGTTTGCAAGCTCTCTCAGGGACCGTCAGAAACGCTTCGGGATGAAAAGAGTCGGCTCCTGGGAAGACGTCGAGAGCTGTGGGGGACGCGTATCAGATGTTCGGGGAGGGAAGACGGGAGGAGTACAGGATCGAGGACTCTCAGAATGGGTCGCAGGCTTCTCAGAAGGCTTTGTAGAAGCCGGGAGGGCTTCGAAAAAGCTTCGGGCCTTCTTGGAATCACCCCGCCTTCTTAGAATGTTCCTCCTGCCACCCCCTTGTGCGCGCTGCCATCATACACGTCTACCTTCGCACGGCTAGAGCGGCAGCGGCATCACCAGCGTCACCGAGCGAGCCTAGTCAGTTTATATGGACTTTCGCGTACTATTTTCCTCCTCGGACGGCATCCTCTCCAGCAGAGCAAGGAATCTTTATAGGCAGGCACAGATCCCTCCACCACTGGTGCAGCCCACGATGGCAAAGCGACCCCAGTCACCGAGCGGTGGCCGCAGCCACCGTTCCCAGCGAGTCTAGACGCCTCGCCGCCAGCCGCCAATGTGTGCTTTCTTTCCCGCTTGTCTTCTGAGTGATGCCCGCACTGCTTACAAGAGCGGCGCAAACAAAACGGTTCGACTGCTTCGACCTTGGCGCGTAAACTGCCCGTGTAAGGTCGCGCGTAAGCGCTCTCGTCTCCTATCTGGCGTGCTGCGCCGGCGGCCCGCGTAAGCCACCGCGTAAGGTCGCTACGCCATCTCGCGTAAGCTCCGTCTTGAATCGTCGCTCACATGAACTTGACCCGGCGGTGCTCTTGGGCACGCAGTACCCCACCTCTTTTTTTAAACAGTTTGTTGCCCCCTTCCGACGCTTTCTCAAGTTCTTTCGTCTGGGCCAGCCTCGGCGCAGGATTCTCCTGCCTGCTCTCTTCCCTCCCTCCTCCCTCCTCCCATCGTCCCCATCGTCCCTGCTCGATTTCCTCCTGCCTCACTCCCTCCTCCCTCCTCCCTCCTCTCTCCTCTCTACCCCCGTTCTTCTTCCTCCTCGCCGTCGGCGCTCTCCTCCTCTGCCCCCGCTCACGCCCTGCGCTGGTGGCGGTGGGCTGCAGCCACGTGGGCCCAGCTGCCCCCGAGGGGAGGCCAGGCGCCGGCGGACGACCGGGGGGGAGGGCGACACGAGCGGGCGACGAGACCTGAGCACATCCGCCGCCCCCGGCTTGGTACACCCTCGGGGATTCTGGGGCGCGGCCCCGCGCATGCGCGGTCGCGCGGGTACGCTCCGCGCGGGGCATCCGCGGCAGAGGCGCCCCGTATCCGCGGGGCCGCGGCCCAGGGGCCCGGCCCGCGAGGTCGCGGGTACGAGTATGCTTCTCGCCCACGATCTGGCACCCGAGCGCTTGTCTGCTTTCTAGGTTTTTCTCAACCCTCCTGCGCTGGGTTCTCTTTTTGACTTGAGCACAGTGGTCCCCACCTCCTCTTCTCCCTGTCTCCCTTCTCCTGCCAACTGCCTTTGTTTCTTCCCTCCTGCCTCCTACCTCCTCCTCCCTCCTACCTCTTCGTGGGCTCCTGGGAGACACGGCGGAATAGAGGAGTACGAGGATCCAGCCGAGACCTCGCAGCTCCCTGGCCTGCCTCGAACTGCACAATTGGCGCCACTTTCATGGGTTCCTGGGAGGCACGGCGGAGAATGGGAGTACGCGCATTCGCGGCTCCGTGGGTGGCTGCGTTTTCTGCAACTGTCGCCAGTTTCGTGGGTTCCTGGGAGGCACGGCGGAGTAGGGGAGTATGCGCATCCAGCCAAGACCTCGTGGCGCCCTCGGTGGCTGCAAACTGCGCGACTGTCGCCACTGTCGTGGGCTTCTGGGAGGCACGGCGGAGTAGGGGAGTTCGCGCACCCAGCCGAGACCTCGCGGCTGCCTGTGGGGCTGCGAACCGCGCAGCTGTCGCTCTTTTCGTGGGCTCCTGCGAGGCTCAGCGGAGTGGCGGAGCACGCAGAGCGAGCCGAGACCGCGTGGCTCCCTGGGGTGTTGCGCAGTGCGCAATTGTTGCCACTGTCGTGGGCTCCTGGGAAGTCCAGCGGAGCAGAGTGTCCTTGCAATATGTGTTCTTTTGTATTGAGCGTTCCTTTACATCGTCGACTCACCTTGGGAAGGGGTTGGGTACGTCTCGAGCACGACGGCGGCCGCCCCGGGCTTGGGTGAGGAGACGCTCCTGGAGGTGATGCGGGAGGACCTGGCCGGGCCCGCGGGGGCGAGTTCGTCGTCGGGTGGTGGAGGCGGATGCGGAGGCGGAGGCGGAGGCGGATGCGGAGGAGGAATGGGAGGCGGAGGCGGAATTGTTGGAGGCGGTGGAGGAGTGGGATGAGGAGGAGGTGGAGGGGGAGAAAGGGAGGGGGAAGGGAGGCGGAGGCGGAGGCATTGGCGGGGGGAGGACTGGGAGGGGAGTGGGAGGGATAAGGGGAGGTGGAAGGGGGAGGCGGAGGCGGAGGCGGCGGAGGCGGAGGTGGAGGCGGAGGAAGAAGAGGAGGCGGAGGCGAAGGCGTCGGAGGATTCGGAGCAGCGGGGGGAGGGGGAGGTGGAGGGGGAGGGGGACGGGGAAGGAGAGCGGGAAGGGGAGGCGGTGGCGTTGGCGGTGGTGGTGGTGGAGGCGGAGGCGGAGGCGGAGGCGGAGGCGAGGCGGAGGAGGAGGAGGCGGCTGCGGAGGAGGAGGCGGAGGAGGAGGAGGAGGAGGAGGAGGAGGAGGAGGAGGAGGAGGAGGAGGAGGAGGAGTGTGCCGCACTCCTCCTGCTCCTGCTGCGCCTCCTCCGTCCAGGAACCCTCTGAGGGCTCCATGCGCATCTCGAGACCTCAGAAACCACCGACCCCCCACCCGAAAACGTCTGCCCCCTTCTCCTTCCCGCTCCTGTTTCTTATCATCCCTCCGAGTTCAAGAGGCCCCCTCGACCCCCATAACAGTGAATTCGTCAAGAGTCGTGCCACCGTGCCTGGACTGTGGGTCAGGAGCCTTGGGGATGCATAGGAGGGTCTCATGGAATGCCTCTCAGTGGACTCTGGGAGGGCTCTTGGGGGCATCTTGGCGGGCTTTTTGGTTGCCTCTGAGGTGCTTCTTGGAAGCCTCTTGGGCCCTTTCCGGGGCGTCCCGGGGGTTACCCGGGGGCTTCTGAGGCCATCACGGCGGGAAAGACTCGAGATGACAGTTCGTATTGCCTCTCTCTTGGAGCCCTCCTGGGCCATTTTTGGAGACCCTGGGGCCGTCTTGGGGCTCTATTGGGCTCTTGGGTCTCTATTGGGCCGTCTTGGGGCTCTATTGGGGGCCTCATGTGCTCTTGGGGGCTCCTTGCGCCGTAGTGGATGCTGTCAGGACGAAAAGCGTGTATGTCGAAATTATATGTTTCTTTGAGGAACGAGTCGACTTTTCCTCGTGGAGTCCTCTCAGCGGCCCTCTGGGATCACTCTTGAGTCGTCTTGGGGGACTCGTAGGCCATCTTGAAGCCATCTTGGACGGTCGCGGGGTTACCCTGAGCCATCCCGACGCTCTCTTGGATTGTCTCGGCGCTCGTTGGGCCGTCTTGGAGCTCTTTGGGGGCTCCTGAGGGCCCCAGAGGTACGTTGGCGAGCTCGTACCCCCCCCTGGGCACTCCTCCCTAGAATAGGATTTTGAACCCCAGGTGAGGGGGAAAGGGGGAGGGGAGGCAGCAACTCATCTCACACGCCTTTTCACCTTCGGTAAGGGTTTTTACTCATCCCTTCTTATTACTCCTCTTCCTCCTCTCGACCTGCCTCCTCGGAGGCAGCCCAATTCATGTTCAATGTTCTTTTTCCTACTCCTCCTCCTCCTGCTCCTCCTCCTCCTCCTGCCAGGGTCCATTTCGATCCGATCGATCCAATTCGATATCCGCTCTGGCAGGCAAAGTCCTATTGAATTCCGATATTCCCACGAATGGGTGCGGCCCGATCCTACGCCCGCTTTGGGCCGATCGGATTTATCGATTCGACGCTGACCGCTCCTGTCCCTCTACCCGTGGTGGTGTCCCCAAACATTCGATGCCCTGATTTCTTTGAAACGGGTTCCCCCGAAGTCCCAACCATCCCCAGGGCTAGTTTTTCATGCCGATCCATTTTTTGACGGTCCCAGGTCCCAGCGAGGGCCCCTTGAGGCCGACAACGGCCAAGAATTGGTTGTCGTGTTTTTTTAACGGCGTTACGACTCATCTTCCACCCTGACTCTGCGGCTTTGCCCTGGACTTTTGCCTTCTGGCATTTTCTTCGCTTTTCTGCTAGGTCGTCGTCGAGGTTATGAGCCTGACCTCTAGCGCCGCATGAAGATCTACATGGTCTGAGAGCTCTCTGGCCGTTCCGTGGCCGCTTCCTCCTCTCTTCTTGCCCCTCATTGACTTTCGCTGCCGTAGGCCCGACCGCTTGTTGGACCGCGCCCGACCGACGGCGCGAGCATGCCTGGGTCGGAACGCACTCCGGGTGGTGTCCCCAGACATCCAATGTCCTGGTTTCTTTCATACGGTGTCTCCCGAAGTCTCGACCCTTTTCCCCAGGGCCGAGTCGCTTTTTGACGGTCCTGGGGCCCGGCGCGGGCCTCGGACGCCGAAACGGCGACGATTTGTTCGTCGTGATTTTTGCTTGACGTCGACGCAGGCATGCCTGGGTCGGGAACGCCGCCCAGGAGATGGAGAAGCAGATGCCAGGCTGCACAAAGCCGGATTTCGCCGGGCTCAGCAGGGGCGCGCAGCGTGGGGCGGCAGCGCCGAGAGTTGGGGGGAGCCACGGCCTGAGATGCGGGACGAGTCGGCGCCTGGCGAGTGGGCATCGGGTGGGACGGGAGGGGGAGACAAGAGGAGGAGGAGGAGGAGGAGGCGGAGGAGGAGGAGGAGGAGGACTAGTGCAAACCAAAGAGTCATGCACGATATCGAAATTCACCCTCCCTTCAAGCTCCCTCTTCACATGCCCTCACAACGGTTCATTTCCATTGACGGGACTGCCTCGTTGGAAGAAAACCGTTTGAAAATCCTGATGCATGCCAAAGCATTGTTCTCGGGTTTTCAACACCACGTATCAACCTGACTGTTGCGTCTTGACGATCACGAATCGTGCCAGAACGCCGTTCCTATGACTTCAACACAAAGAACCAACGTAACTGTTGCACCCGCATAATCTTGAATCCTTCCAAAACACCATGTCTGATACGTTGATGATGGGAATCCGTGAAACCCTTGAACATTGAAAACGAATGTGCGCGGCGCTAAGGCGAGAGCCACATTTTGAAAAGGAACCGCCCTCAATCCGTGAAGCTCTTGCAAATTTTGGGAACGAATGTGCGCGGCGCTAAGGCGAGAGCCACATTTTGAAAAGGAACCGCCCTCAATCCGTGAAACCCTTGCAACTTGTGAAAAAGAATGTGCGCGGCGCTAAGGCGAGAGCCACATTTTGAAAACGGTCCGCCCTTAATCCGTGAATCTCTTGCAAATTTTGAAAATGAATGTGCGGGGCGCTATGGCGGGAGGCACATTCTGAAAACGACCCGCCCTCCATGTGTGAAGCTGTTGTCGCTGTTTAAGCTTCATAGTCATCAATGTTGAGGAAGTCTCAGGCGAAACGTCCGGCCCGCCCTAAAAAAACTGGCCTCGGGGTGCGACAGGGAGAAGTTATTTATAAGGAGAAGGAATGGAGGCGGTGGAGGAGGAGGTGGAGGCGGAGGAGGAGGAGCACGAGGAGGAGGAGGAGGAGAAGGAGGATGAGGAAAAGGTGGTTGATGATGATGATGATGACGATGACGATGACGATCATGATGATGATGATGATGATGATGATGATGATGATGATGATGATGATGATGGTGATGGTGATGAGGATGAGGATGATGATGCTGATGCTGATAGTGATGCTGATGCTGATGCTGCTGCTGATGATGATGATGATGATGATGCTGATGATGATGATGATGATGGTGATGATGATGCGGATGCTGATGCTGATGCTGATGATGATGATAATGATGATGATTACGATGATGATGATGATGATGATGATGATGATGCTGATGATGATGATGATCATGATGCTGCTGCTGATGATGATGATGACGATGATGATGATGATGATGATGATTATGATGATGATGATGATGATGATGATGCTGCTGATGATGATGATGATGATGATGATGATGATGATGATGATGATGATGATGATGATGATGATGATGATGATGATGATGATGATGATGATGATGATGATGATGATGATGATGATGATGATGATGATGATGATGATGATGATGATGATGATGATGATGATGAGGATGAGGATGAGGATGAGGATGAGGAGGAGGAGGAGGAGGAGGAGGAGGAGGAGGAGGAGGAGGAGGAGGAGGAGGAGGAGGCGGAGCGGAGGCGGAGGAGGATGCGGAGGCGGAGGCGGAGGCGGAGGCGGAGGCGGGGGGGGGAGGCGGATGCGCAGGCGGATGAGGAGAAGGAGGAGAAGGAGGAGGAGAACGAGGACGAGGAGGAGGAGGAGGAGGCGGAGGCGGAGGCGGAGGAGGAGGAGGAGGAGGAGGAGGAGGAGGAGGAGGAGGAGGAGGAGGGGGGGGAGGAGGAAGAAGAGGTGGAGTCGGAGTCGGAGGCGGAGGCGGAGGCTGAGGCAGAGGAGGAGGCGGAGGAGGAGGAGGATGAGGAGGAGGAGGAGTAGGAGGAGGAGGGTGAGGAGGAGTCCTTTCGCCTCGATCCGGCGCCGATATGTGGGGCACGTGGTGCTCCCGACCATGGATCAACGGACTACTCACTGGTCGTTGAAGTAGGTATTCCCGGATTCCCAGATCCCTTCAGCGCCTTCCTATTTCAATAATCAATATGTTTTTACCGATTTGCTATTTCTTGGGTGGGCCCGAACCCAATCTACTTTATATGCCTTCCGGCTTTCTGTTTCTACGTACTTCTTCCGGCCAGCGTGTAGATTCTTGGCCTCCCAGATGGGGTCTGAGGAAAGGGGGTCGGAGGATGGCGCCGCATCGCCAATGCATTGGTGATTCGACTGGATACATCGGCAAGGCGACTCGAGGTGTTCGATAACGGACCCCTCGTTGACCGCAACTATCCAGCTTTCGCGCACAAGACCGCCGAAGACCGCCAAAGACTGCTGGAAACCGCCGAAGATCGCCAAAGACCGCCAGAAACCACCAGGGACCACCGAAGACCGCCGAAAACCGCCGAAAACCGCCGAACGCCTATGGGTAACAAGGGGCCCATGGTATTCCCGCCCTTGGATCAACTGACCACATGTGTCGAAGAAGAAACAATGGCATGAACAGAAACTTTCGGAGCTGCGCGCGGATTTCTCGGATCGGCGCTGGGGCCCCCTGGTGGCGCCTCCGGTGCTGCCCCTGGCGCGCTCTGCGCGCCAGGGTCCATCGCAGATCCAAGCAACCGGTGCGGAGTTCCGAAAGTTCATGTTTATGTTTATGTTTTTTTCCTCCTAATGTGGACCAACGGACCACAGTTTAGGCCTCCCTGATGGGGTCCGAGTAGAATGGGTCGGAGGACTGCGCCGCATCGCCGATGCATCGGCTATGCGGCTCGATGTTGAGCCCGATTTTTTCCGCGCTGGCGTCGCCGATACACCGCCGACGTCGCCGATGCGTCGCCGATGTATCGTCGACGCATCGCCGATGTTCCCGACCGTGAATCCACGTGTTGTGCATGTGTCGGAGAAGAGCAAGCAGCATGAACATACACTTTCCGAGCTGCTCGCGGATTCAACGGATCGACCCTTGGGCCCCCAGGCAGCGCCTCCCCCCCTGCCCCCTGCGTGCTCCGCGCGCCAGAGAGGGTTGTCCAGCGCAGATCCAACAAATAGGCGCGGAGCTCCGAAAGTTTATGTTCATGCCTTTGTTAGTTCCCCTAATCTGGGACGCATCCGGGCATGATTACATGAAACACGGCTGCGGTTTGGCCCAACCACTTACATTCAAGCATGCGCGTTCAACACAATACGAAGCTTCAACGCCGAAAAGCCTTGGACAACAACAAACACCTCAACGCCGATCTGGAGCTCCTCTCCAGAAGAAATCTTTCTGGAAATCGCCCAGCATGCTCCAAACACTGCGGGGAACTTGGAGGAAATGATTGCAAGACCTCGTCCCTGTCTCCCTCCCTTCCGGTGGTGGTGACCCTGGGGGAAGTGAGAGGTGGGAGGCCTTCTCAGCAGACGGCAGGGCTTTCCAGAAGCCCCCTGGCCGTCTGAGAAGCCGTCTCCGTCTTCGGAGAAGAGAAGGCGCAGAAAGCCTGCCAGAAGGCGCGACAGCTTCTTAGAAGTCTCACCGCATTCTGAGAAGGCCTGACACCTCTTACTTTCCTTCTGGGCTCGCCGCCGATGCCCTCTCTTCCCTCCTTCTCTTAGTATTCCTCACTCCCCTGCCTCCCCCCTCCTCCTCCCTTCTCCCTCCACGCTCCCTCCTCCAACCCCACACTCCCCTCCCTCCCTCCTCCCTCCTCATTTCGCTCCCTCCTTACTGCCTTCCCTCCCTCCTCCCTTCCTCCTTCCATCCTCCGTCCATCGTTCCCTCCCTCCTTCCCGAAGGTCTCTGGAGGTCTTCGAAGGTCACCTCGGAGCTCTCTGGAGGCTTCGGAGGCCCCTGGAGGTCTCTGAAAATTTCTGGAGGCCGCCAGACGGCAGTAAAAAGCATTTGCCAACAACACCGTACATTTTAGGTTCAATCCTCGCAAGACCTCTTTCATGTCCTACCATGGCAAAGCTGTGCGAGAAACCTCGCGGATACTCGACCTTCGATCTATCTTCGAAAACATTATCATAGAACATGTTTTTTTGGATCCCCTCAAACAGACATCACCGACCCCTCGCCGATTTTTTGAAAGATATGGCAATGAGCAGCCTCGCCGATCCTCGAACAGTCTCCGATCCTCGAAACAAGCGAGCCGAACAATTTCCCCGAGCTTCGAGCCATCCGCCCAATCCTGAAAACAACATCCTCGAAGCATCATCTCGAAACATCTGATCTAATCAACATTTCTTCAGAAACCTCTTTGGGGCGGGAGTGGGTTTCCGAATAGGTTTTTTACCTAACAGTGAAGACTGATAGGTTTCTAGTAGGGTCAAGGAGAGCATCATGACGCCCCAGGGGGGTCTGCGCGCGATCCGGGGGAGGATGCCGGGGACTCTTTTTTTAGCCAACAGTAACGCACATCGTGGTCTTCGAGTTCCCAGAACTCCATCCTGGGCATGATTTTGAATGCCCGGAGCCAACTGTAGGCCACTTCGTGTTCTTCGAGTTCCCAGGACTCCATTCCTGGGCATGATTTTGAATGCCCGGAGCCAACTGTAGGCCACTTCGTGGTCTTCGAGTTCCCAGAACTCTATTCCTGGGCATGATTTTGCATGCCTGGAGCCAACTGTAGGCAACTTCGTGGTCTTCGAGTTCCCAGAACTCCATTCCTGGGCATGATTTTGAATGCCCGGAGCCAACTGTAGGCCATTTCGTGTTCTTCGAGTCCCAGAACTCCATTCCCGGGCCACATTTTGAATGCTGAGGCAGGCTGATGCTGAGGCTGAGGCAGGCTGAGGCTGAGGCAGGC
This sequence comes from Prorocentrum cordatum, assembly GCA_963575745.1. Classification (NCBI taxonomy): domain Eukaryota; class Dinophyceae; order Prorocentrales; family Prorocentraceae; genus Prorocentrum; species Prorocentrum cordatum. The sequence goes on from CAUYUJ010015230.1 coordinate 84,512, forward strand.
TGAGGCTGAAGGCTGCTGAGGCTGAGGCTGATGCTGAGGCTGAGGCAGGCTGAGGCAGGCTGAGGCAGGCTGAGGCTGCAGGCCGAGGCTGAGGCGAGGCTGAAGGCAGACTGAGGCTGAGGCTGAAGCAGGCTGAGGCTGAGGCTGAGGCAGGCTGAGGCTGAGGCTGAGGCAGGCTGATGCTGAGGCAGGCTGAGGCTGAGGCTGAGGCTGATGCAGGCTGAGGCTGAGGCAGGCTGAGGCTGAGGCCGAGGCTGAAGGCAGACTGAGGCTGAGGCTGAAGCAGGCTGAGGCTGAGGCTGAGGCAGGCTGAGGCTGAGGCTGAGGCAGGCTGATGCTGAGGCAGGCTGAGGCTGAGGCTGAGGCTGATGCAGGCTGAGGCTGAGGCAGGCTGAGGCTGAGGCCGAGGCTGAAGGCAGACTGAGGCTGAGGCTGAAGCAGGCTGAGGCTGAGGCAGAGGCAGGCTGAGGCTGAGGCTGAGGCAGGCTGATGCTGAGGCAGGCTGAGGCTGAGGCTGAGGCTGATGCAGGCTGAGGCTGAGGCAGGCTGAGGCTGAGGCCGAGGCTGAAGGCAGACTGAGGCTGAGGCTGAAGCAGGCTGAGGCTGAGGCTGAGGAGGCTGAGGCTGAGGAGGCTGAGGAGGCTGAGGCTGAGGCTGAGGAGGCTGAGGCTGAGGCAGGCTGAGGCTGAGGCTGAGGCTGATGCAGGCTGAGGCTGAGGCAGGCTGAGGCTGAGGCCGAGGCTGAAGGCAGACTGAGGCTGAGGCTGAAGCAGGCTGAGGCTGAGGCTGAGGCAGGCTGAGGCTGAGGCTGAGGCAGGCTGAGGCTGAGGCTGAGGCTGAGGCTGATGCCTGAGGCTGAGGCAGGCTGAGGCTGAGGCCGAGGCTGAAGGCAGACTGAGGCTGAGGCTGAAGCAGGCTGAGGCTGAGGCTAGGCAGGCTGAGGCTGAGGCTGAGGCAGGCTGATGCTGAGGCTGAGGCTGAGGCTGAGGCTGAGGCTGAGGCAGGCTGAGGCTGAGGCCGAGGCTGAAGGCAGACTGAGGCTGAGGCTGAAGCAGGCTGAGGCTGAGGCTGAGGCAGGCTGAGGCTGAGGCTGAGGCAGGCTGATGCTGAGGCAGGCTGAGGCTGAGGCTGAGGCTGATGCAGGCTGAGGCTGAGGCAGGCTGAGGCTGAGGCCGAGGCTGAAGGCAGACTGAGGCTGAGGCTGAAGCAGGCTGAGGCTGAGGCTGAGGCAGGCTGAGGCTGAGGCAGGCTGAGGCTGAGGCTGAGGCAGGCTGAGGCTGAGGCTGTGACTTCGACTGCCGTTGCCACTGCGACTGTCATCGCGAATGCGACTACGACTGCGAGAACAGCAGAATTCTACAACTGTATTCTCATCTGAATCTTAAGGGGAATGCTTCCAGATATGCTCCTACACATCGCTGTTAGGTTGCTTTGCCGGGATAATCAACGAGGGGAGCTGCAACTCTTGAGAAGTCAAATTCGAAGTCGGCGCTGGTAGATCCGTGGCCGAACATTATCCAGATCTGGTTTGATGTCCCGCAATCCAGTGTGGTCTTACTGAATCTGGCTTGATCCTGGGCTTATTCGGGCTCAATCCAGCCGGCTTGATGACTTCCTGATCCAGCCCAATACTCTATCCGTCCCCGCGACGAAGACCTTTCCGGAGGTGTCTCCTCACTCCTTCCAGCTTTGCTCCAGGCTCCTCGCATTCTTCATTTGTTCCACCTCGATTTTCACATCGCAGCAGGTGTGGCGTGTCTGCTCCGTGTGCGTGCACACTTCTCATCCAGTGGATCACGACAAGAGGCATGGGCGGGCTGCTTGTCAGTAGCACTGGCTTTTCAATATTGTCTATCCAGTCCGTTCCGCTGCGTGCGGCAGGGAACTCCGAGCCGCTGCCCCTGATTCGAGATCGGGAATTGTTCGGGGGCGGCAAAGAGGGGGGTGATGACTAGGGGGTGGATCTAATGGCGTGGACCATGATGTTTCCCCAGGTTTCATGGCGCCTCTTCTTATTACCTAACAGCGAAGACTGATAGGCTTCTAGTAGGGTTAAAAGAGAGCATCATGACGCACCAGGGGGGTCTGGGCGCGATCCGGGGGAGGATGCCGGGGACTCCTTTTTTAGCCAATAGTAGCGCACTTCGTGGTCTTCGAGTTCCCAGAACTCCATTCCTGGGCATGATTTTGAATGCCCGGAGCCAACTGTAGGCCACTTCGTGGTCTTCGAGTTCCCAGAACTCCATTCCTGGGCATGATTTTGAAAGCCCGGAGCCAACTGTAGGCCACTTCGTGGTCTTCGAGTTCCCAGAACTCCATTCCTGGGCATGATTTTGAAAGCCCGGAGCCAACTGTCGGCCACTTCGTGTTCTTCGAGTCCCAGAACTCCATTCCCAGGGAATGCTCACATTTTGAATGCATGAGGCAGGCTGATGAGCAGAGGCTGAGGCAGGCTGAGGCTGAGGCTGAGGCAGGCTGAGGCTGAGGCAGGCTGAGGCTGAGGCTGAGGCAGGCTGAGGCTGAGGCACGCTGAGGATGAGGCCGAGGCTGAAGGCAGACTGAGGCTGAGGCTGAAGCAGGCTGAGGCTGAGGCTGAGGAAGGCTGAGGCTGAGGCTGAGGCAGGCTGATGCTGAGGCAGGCTGAGGCTGAGGCTGAGGCTGATGCAGGCTGAGGCTGAGGCAGGCTGAGGCTGAGGCCGAGGCTGAAGGCAGACTGAGGTTTGGCTGAAGCGGCTGAGGCTGAGGCTGAGGATGAGGCTGAGGCAGGCTGAGGCTGAGGCTGAGGCAGGCTGATGCTGAGGCTGAGGCTGAGGCAGGCTGAGGCTGAGGCTGATGCTGATGCAGGCTGAGGCTGAGGCAGGCTGAGGCTGAGGCCGAGGCTGAAGGCAGACTGAGGCTGAGGCTGAAGCAGGCTGAGGCTGAGGCTGAGGCAGGCTGAGGCTGAGGCTGAGGCAGGCTGATGCTGAGGCAGGCTGGGGCTGAGGCTGAGGCTGATGCAGGCTGAGGCTGAGGCAGGCTGAGGCTGAGGCCGAGGCTGAAGGCAGACTGAGGCTGAGGCTGAAGCAGGCTGAGGCTGAGGCAAAGGCAGGCTGAGGCTGAGGCTGAGGCAGGCTGATGCTGAGGCAGGCTGAGGCTGAGGCTGAGGCTGATGCAGGCTGAGGCTGAGGCAGCCTGCGGCTGAAGGCTGAAGGCAGACTGAGGCTGAGGCTGAAGCAGGCTGAGGCTGAGGCTGACTGAGCAGGCTGAGGCTGAGGCTGATGCAGGCTGAGGCTGAGGCTGAGGCTGAGGCTGAGGCTGAGGCAGGGCAGGCTGAGGCTGAGGCAGACTGAGGCTGATGCAGGAGGCTGAGGCTGAGGCTGAGGCAGGCTGAAGGCTGAGGCTGAGGCTGAGGCAGGCTGAGGCTGAGGGCTGAGGCTGAGGCAGGCTGAGGCTGAGGCTGAGGCAGGCTGAGGCTGAGGCAGGCTGAGGCTGAGGCTGAGGCTGATGCAGGCTGAGGCTGAGGCAGGCTGAGGCTGAGGCCGAGGCTGAGGCAGACTGAGGCTGAGGCTGAAGCAGGCTGAGGCTGAGGCAGAGGCAGGCTGAGGCTGAGGCTGAGGCAGGCTGATGCTGAGGCAGGCTGAGGCTGAGGCTGAGGCTGCTGCAGGGTGAGGCTGAGGCAGGCGGAGGCTGAGGCCGAGGATGAATGCACATTGATGCTGAGGCTGAAGCAGGCTGAGGCTGAGGCTGAGGCAGGCTTAGGCTGAGGCAGGCTGAGGCTGAGGCTGATGCTGATGCAGGCTGAGGCTGAGGCAGCCTGAGGCTCAGGCTGAGGCAGGCTGATGCTGAGGCAGGCTGAGGCTGAGGCTGAGGCTGATGTAGGGTGAGGCTGAGGCAGGCTGAGGCTGAGGCCGAGGCTGAAGCAGGCTGAGGCTGAGGCTGAGGCAGGCTGAGGCTGAGGATGAGGCAGGCTGAGGCTGAGGCAGGCTGAGGCTGAGGCTGAGGCAGGCTGAGGCTGGGGCTGTGACTGCGACTGCCGTTGCCACTGCGACTGTCATCGCGAATGCGACTACGACTGCGAGAACAGCAGAATTCTAAAACTGGATTCTCCTCTGAATCTTAAGGGGAATGCTTCCAGATATGCTCCTACACATCGCTGTTAGGTTGCTTTGCCAGGATCATTTTATTACGTCCCTGGCCCCCCTTGGGCCGCGCACATGCCGCTGGCCATGATTTGCATCCCCCCTCTTGGACGCCCCCCCCCTCTTGGCCGCCCCCGAATTGTGACCGCCACAAACCTCGCCCGAAAAGCCTCCCCGATGAGCCCTCTTAGATGTTTGCTTTGCTTGGGGGTTGGGGCAAACCTGACGGATCTGCTCGATTCCAGTTCGACTATTGTGAAGGCCTTACGGCCGGTGCCGCCGACCCTGTGGTTGGGGAGGAGGGCGCTGACAGGAGGAAGAGGAGGATGAGGGGAGGAAGAGGAGGACAGGGGAATGAATAGGAGGAGTGAGGCGAGCAGGGTCGCATGTACAGGTGGAGGGGGGGGGCTGGGACCGAGAGCTGGGACCGGGGGCCGAAGTCGCGGCCGGGGCCGGGGCCCGGATCGGGATTGGGACCGGAGCCAAAGCCAAAACCTGGGCCGGGGCCAGGGTCGGAACCAGAGCCAGAGCCAGGTCCGGGGCCGGGGCCTTGAGCCAGGGCTGGGGGCCGGCGCCAGGGCCGGGGCCTGGGCCGGGGCCGGGGCCGGAACGGGCAGGTAGCCAGGGCCAGGGCGGGGGCCGGGGCCGAGGCCATCAGGACTGGGGCCGGGGCCAGGGCCGGGGCCGGGGCCGGGGCCGGACGGGGCTGGGGCCAGGGCCGGGGCCGAGGCCGGGACTGGGTCCGGGGCCAGGGACGGGGCGAGAGCCCGGGCCGGCCGGGACTGGGGCCATGGGCCAGGGCCGGGGCTGGGACTCGGGCCGGGGCCGCGGGGCCGGGACCGGCCGAGGCCGAGGCCGGGGCCGGAATTGGAGCCGGGGCTGAGGCTGGGCCGGGGCCGGGGCCAGGGCGCTGGGACCAGCTGCGGTCGGGGCCGGGGTTGGGGCCGGAAACGGGCATAATTAGGAGCCAGGACCGGGACCGGGGCCGGAACCAGGAGCCGGGTTCGGGGCTGGGACCAGCCGCGGCCGGGGCTGGGGCCGGGACCGGGATCGGGAGCCGGGATTGGCGTCGTATCTCACCCAGGACTTCCCCGAGACTTCCCCGGGATCCCCCCCCGTCGGGGAAGGGATGGAAGGGAAGGGGCTTCCCTCGTATCTGCTGACCTGGGACTTCCCCGGGACTTCCCAGGGACTTCCTGGGACTCCCCCCCCGGCGGGGAGGGATGAAAGGGAAGGGACTTCCCTCGACATCTTTCTGAAATTTTTGTGTGGAACCGCGGGATTCGCGGGCTTCCTGGGAGAGGCGTCGTTTCTGACCCAGGAGTCAGGACAGCCTCAGAGAGAACAGAGAAAAACCGAACAGCCTCTTCCACACGCCGACACAGGGTCGGCGGATTTCGACTCGAATTCGGCTCGAATTCGATTCAAGTTCGGCGCAGGTTCGACGGACATTCGACAAGGCGGCGGAATCCGAACACTACCCTCGCCGATCCACAATTCAGGCAACTCGATGGGCGGCGGGGGTAGGGTTCGGAATTCGTCGAACACTTGGCGAACTCCGAGCCTTACCCCCGCCTCTCATCGATTCAGAAGAGTCGATGAGAGGCGGGGGTAGGGTTCGGATGTCGCCACTTCTCGACGCAGCACCGACGCATGAGTGGAGACAATGGCTGCAGGAAGCTCCCCAGGACGAGCACATCATCGTCCGACGAGCCTCCTTGAGATACACCCCCGACGCGCGCGGGCGCAGGCGCGGTTCCGCCGTCGATGCGCGCGGGCGAGCTGGGCGCAGGCGCGGCGCCGCGGCCGCTTCTCGGCACCGCCGTTTGAGGGTTGAGGTTCAAGGCGATTTTGGAGTGCCTGCCCTGAGATCCTGGCGTCCCATTTTTTCACAGCGGGCGGTATCGCCCGGTTTGGGGCCCTGTGACCTTCACAGATCGATCTGGCTCGAAGCATGACGCAGGAAGATTGGGTCCAGAGCTCTGGTCGTGATGTTTTGCGATGCTGCATGTTTTGTGCAACGTCAGATCTGAGGGTCTGTGTCGTTGCGTCGGATCTCAGGGTCCACCCTGGATGCCTCCAGAGTTCTAACAGAGGGGGGGGCGCGTCCAGCGGCCTCGGTCCACGAGCCGTGGGTCCTCGAGCCTCTCACCTCGTTGACCTCCTCGACGCTCAAGGCCTGCCCTCCTACCCTCGTGCCTCCTCGGAGGTCTTCAGAGGTCCCTGGAGCTCTACGCAGGTCTCCAGGGCCTCTGGAGGCCCGCTAGTAGCCTAGACAGGGCGAGAAGCAGGCAGAGCATTGATCCCTGGAGCCTCGATCCGCGAGCCTCTCGATTCTCGATACCTGGGCCCTCAGGGCGGCGAGAGCCAGGGCCCTCCTCTCCCTCTTTCCGCGCCTCCTCGTTCACCGGAGACCTTTGGAGGCCAAGCCGCTGTCAGAGAATTTTACAGGCCTCGATCCTCGGTCCCGTAGCCTCGGTCCTCTGTTCTCAGGCCTCCTCGACGCTGGAGGTCCCGCCGTCATGATACATCCACATCCGCCCTCTCCGAGTCTTGCCCCCAGGATCTCGAGGACCTCTCGAGGAGTGGTGGCTAAATCTGGATAGCTACCCGCCCTCGAAGGTGGGGGAAGCATCCATCTGCACGGCGCTCGTCGTCGTCGTCGTTGTCGCCCTCGTCGTCGTCGTTGTCGTCGTCGTCCTCCTCCTCTTCCGTGTCCTTTTTGTCCTGAAGACGGCAGGTCTCATGCGGCTCAGCCGCACCTTGCGTCTTCGCAGGATCTCTCCCAAATAAGTTGAAGTCCTGGATCAAGAGCGGGAAATTGGGGTTCCGCGGTGTAATCTTTGTTCAAGCACTGATGCGGAATGAGGGGCACGGACAGGCTCGTCCGCATCGTTTTCGCTTGGCAGACGCGTGCGCAGCAACACGGCGAGATCCTAACGGTGGCGTGAAGGAGCGAGACAGCGAGAGAGGGCAGGCGGAGAGGACAGAGTAGACGGACGGGAGACCTTACTTCTCTTCCTCCTCCTCCTCCTCCTCCGCACAGGGCCCATCTCGATCCGATCGATCCGATTCGATATCGATTTCGACCAGCTTGACTCGATTCAATTCCTACATTCCGACGATCCGGCCCTGGGCTGTGACCCATGTGACTTTGTTGAGCATGCTGGCGCGGCCGATCCGATCCGATCCCGACTCCGTGCCGAGATGCGGCCCGATCCGAGACGGATGATGCAGTGATGATGATGCTGATGATGCTGATGATGATGATGGTGGTGGTGGTGGTGGTGATTGTGATGGTGATGGTGATGGTGGTGGTGGGGGTAATGATGATGATGATCATGCTGATGGTGATGGATGATGGGATAATGGATGATGGATGATGGATCATGGTGATGATTCTGGTGATGATGGTAAAGACGACGATGATAATGCTGATGATGATGCTGAGGCTGCAGATGCTGCTGATGATGATGATGCTGATGATGATGGTGACGATAACGATGACGATGACGATGCTGCTGCTGCTGCTGCTAAAAGTGATGATGATGATTATAATTATGATGTTTTGATACCAGAGAAAAACCGCAATCATAATCTTTTTCAGGGCTATATGGGCTCTTGGGCGCTATATGGGCTATATGGCTATATGGGTTATAGGGCTATAGAGCCATAGTGCTTTAGGGCGATAGGGATATATGGCTATAAGGCTATAGGGCTACAGGGCACCGAGCACCCGGGCACCCAGCACCCGGCACCCGGGCACCCACCCGGGCACGGGGCACCCGCCACCCGGGCACCCGGGCACCCAGGCATCCAGGCACCCGGGCCCGGCCACCGAATCGGCGGCGAACCCGGGCACCCGGGCACCCGGGCACCAGGACCCGGCCACCGAATCGGCGGCGAGCCCGGGCACCCAGGCACCCAGGCACCCGGGCACCCGGGCCCGGCCACCGAATCGACGGCACACCTCACCTACCCTTAAATCCGCTAGGATCCCTACAGAGGCCAGCTCTGATGACGATGACGATGACGATGCTGCTGCTGCTGCTGCTAAAAGTGAGGATGATGATTGTAATTCTGATGATACTTGTAATAATGAAAGTGACAATGATGATGAAGAAGAAGATGAAGGATGATGATGATGCTGCTGATGACGTTTATGATGCTGACGATTATGATGATGATGATGCTGATGATTATGCTGCTGTTGCTGCTGATGATTATGCTGATGCTGCTGACAATGCCGACAATGATGACGACGATGACGATGCTGACGGAGCTGATGATTCTGAATTCGATTATGGTGATACTGACGATGAGGCTGATACGGGTGATGATGATGCTGATGATGGTGATGATTCTGATGGTGAAGATGCTGCTGCTGATGTTGATGATGATGATGATGATGATTATGATGCTGCATATGATGGTACTGATGATGAGGAGGACGAGGATTATGACGAGGATGCTGCTAATGATGATGAGGATGCTGATGCTGATTATGATGATGATACGGTTGACAATGATGAGGCTGCTGATGACGACGATTATGTCAATGACGATGATGATGACGACGATGATGACGATGATGATGCTGGTGATGATGACGATGCTGGTGATGCTGACGATGATGATGCTGATGACGATGATGATGATGCTGTTGTTGATGATGATGATGATGCTTATGATGATGCTGATGATGATGCTGATGATGATGGTGATGAATCCGAAGAACATGATGATGACGATTATAATTGTGGTGGTGGTTGTTATGGTGATGACGATGATGATGATGCTGATGCTGATGATGATTAGGACTATGATGCTGCTGATGATGCTGCTGATGATCCTGGTCATGCTGCTGCTGATGATGATGATGCTGCTGCTGATGCTGATGCTGGTTGTGGTGGTGATGATGACGATGCTAATGACGACGATGATGAAGATGATGCTGATGATGACGACGATGAGGATGGTGATGATGATGATGATGATGATGATGATGATGATGATGGTGATGATGTTGATGATCATGGTGGTGGTGGTGGTGATGATGATGCTGTTGTCGGTGGTTGTGGTGATACTGATGATGATGGTGGTGATGGTGATGATGATGATGAGGATAATGCTGCTAACAATGATGATGAGGAAGACGAAGATGACTATGATGATGACGATGATGATGATGATGTTGACGATGCCGATGCTGATGATGCTGATGATGATGATGATGATGCGATGACGGCGATGATGATGCTACTGCTGATGATGATGATCATGATGGTGATGATGATGATGATGACGATTATCATGATGATGATGATGATGATGATGATGATGATGAGATGATGAATATGATGATGATGATGATGATGATGATGATGATGATGATGATGATGATGATGATGATGATGATGATGATGATGATGATGATGATGATGACGACGATGATGACGATGATGATGATGATGATGATGATGATGATGATGATGATGATGATGATGATGATGATGATGGTGATGGTGGATGGATGATGATGATGATGATGATGATGATGATGATGATGATGATGATGATGATGATGAGATGGTGATGGTGATGGTGATGGTGATGGTGATGATGGGTGACGATGATGATGATGATGATGATGATGATGATGATGATGATGATGATGATGATGATGATGATGATGATGATGATGATGATGATGATGATGATGATGATGATGATGATGATGATGATGATGATGATGATGATGATGATGATGATGATGATGATGATGATGCGGAGGAGGAGGAGGAGGAGGAGGAGGAGGAGGAGGAGGAGGAGGAGGATGAGAAGCTGACACCCAGACGCATGGTTTCTGACAGTTTAGGGGGGACTTGCAACGTCCGCAGTACCCTGGGGGCTCGAAACTGGGGACGCTCATGGCAACTGATACTCTCAACATTGTCTGGGCTCCCACGTTTCAGGACACTCAGGGTAGATTTGACCAAGAAGGCATAGCTTGGCAGCCTTTGTGGCAGTTTCCAATACTTTTTACACAGGGCGCAGGGGGCTGCTCCAGCGGCTGGCGCGAATTCCTTTGTTGACGACTTGGGTACAGCGGATAGCTCGACACGAGCTGACAAAGTAGAAGAAGCTGTAGCATACGTTACCACGATCATTGCAGAAGCTGTGTTCAAGACAGGGATGCAGATGACTCATGCGGAGACGGCGGCATGATGCGCATTAGTAGGTAAAGGTTTTGAGGACATTCAGAAGAACCGTTTGAGCACGGTCACGGGTTTGTTGGACATCCCTGAGCTGCAGGTGAAAATGAAACTCACCAGGTCTGCACGTTCACTAGGCACGCTTGTCTCAGACACGGGGGTGGTGTTGTGAATATGGGGTAGCAAAAAGATCGGCTGTGTGTTGGGGGGGGGGGCATGAGGTTGATCCAGAGGACCCTGGACCGAAGACGGTCCTTGCGGCCAACACCAAAGTGAGGTAGGCTGAGGCCTTTGTGGCCAGTTTCCTTCTCTTCAACGCTGCCACTTGAAACCCCCTCACCACCAGAGCGGCAAAGACGGTAACGACTGCGCAAAAGAAGATACATAGTACTTTGATGGGCATAAACCTGGTCGATGATGTTGGGAGCAGAGTCACCAACCATAACGTCTTGGCCATGGTTGGTAGAATTCAAGCTGCCCAGGTGCGTATTCCTAGGCTTCAGTATGTTTGTGGGGTGCTTCAGAAAACAACGGCGCACTTGCTTCATATGCTGGACTATCTCTGGGAGGATTGGACCACACATGCGCGTGCGCTAAAGATGGCCACGGAGGATCTGAGCATTGTATTGCTTTAGCGGGTGGAAAATTAGCCGTCTCCAGTGCCTCTTCATGGCGGTTGCCGCTCGGGCCCTGTAGCGTTCGCAGGATACAGTTCGACCGCATAGCTTTGCTGATGTGTGTCAAACGGTGGTCGTGTAAGGTGTGACAGCTGGAGCGCCGCAGCCCTCGGATTCGCGAGAGGTGTCTTTTTTGCTATGGCAAGCGCAGAGCACCAGACGAGCTCTGACTTTTCACATTGCTGCACAGATCAGAAAGTGGCATCAGCCAGAGAGCTCCGCGATATGAACTATGCGTCGGGCATGCTGCAAACAGTTCCACAGCTTCAACCGTCTTTGGCCCACCTGAAACGTGTGCCACGGTGCACGCGAAGGTGACTCGCCACGTCGTGGGGGGTCGTCGGACGAGCTGCAAGAGTGCAGAGATGTTGGTGCCCTGATACAGGGTGAGCCGAAAAGCGTGCAGACATGATAGTACGGCTGAGGAGCCAAACTGTCAGTGCTATGGACCTTCCCTCTGCTCAGATGCCATGGTCACTCTGCCGCCGCCCACTTTGTGCCCGTCGGTGTGGGTTCCAGTTTAGGGGAGGAAGGGCAGAGTGGATTAGGAGAGGCCTTTCAGGTGGGGGAGGCGTTTTGATATTGCTGCGCCTCACTCACTGGCTGGGCCGTCGCTCGTCGTACGCCTCGCGTTTGGAGACCGCGCTGAATGGGCCCCGCTTCGCACCGTGATAAGGGAAGGGGTCATGCCGTCCAGGGAGCCCTTGTGATGTCTCTTTCTTTTGGGGAAAGCAATCTCTCACGGCTACGGGGGCCAGCGTGGCGTAGAATGCGAATGCGGGAGCTAGATTGGCTCTCCTCCTTGCTGCTGTTGGCTGCCAAGTTCAATATGCCTGCCATACTGGATGTTCCCCCCCTGCCGTCTGGCTCCCTTCGCCCCCATCCAGGCAAGACCCATCAGTGGTCCAATTTCGGAGTCAACCGTCAGCCTTGGAGAGAAAGGACGGCAGTGTGCGGCACCCTGATGTACACATTGCACGGGGATGACAAGAGGCCAGCGTGCCCACAGATAAAGCCTTTTGTGCTGACGTTCTGTGTTGCGAGATCGTGAGGGCCCCTCCTCGGGACGTGCTGGTTGGGATAGGACCAGGCCTCGAAGACTTCCTGTGCCCTTATGGCTCATGCATGGGGGGGACACACCTCTACAATAATTCTGTCCACCCCCTCTTGCTGCTGGGTTTCTCCCTATCACTTGCTTCAATTATCCTGGGTTGGAACGTCTGCGACCATTGTGTTTAAGTCGACAGATTTGGCCGACCGACGGACCGAGGAGCGAGGAGGAGGAGGAGGAGGAGGCTGCCCTCCCCCGCATCCGTCCCCCGTGACCCTCCAGGGCAGTGAGGGCGGGCGGCGATCGCCCCCCCGCCCCCCACCCGCGCGCGGGCCGCGGGCGTGCACAGCCCATCGCCGTTTTGCTCGCTGCCCCTTCCTCGTGCTGCTGCCAGCCCCTTTCCTTCCTCCTCCCTCCCCCTCCCCCCTCGAAGCTCGAAGCTGCGGACTGTTTTTCCCCTGCCGAAGCGAAGGCCTCGACCCCCCCCCCGGCGGTCGTCAGTGGGAGGGCAGGAAAAAAGACAACGAAGAGGTGGAGAGAGAAATGACGGAACGCACGAACGACGGGACCTGCTGCAGAAGCAGGAGGAGATAGGAGAGGCCGTTGGCGCCTGAGCGCCCCAGCGGTGGGGCGGTGCTCGTGCCTTCTTCCCCCGCTCTCCGTCCTCCTCCTCCCCATCCCTTTCCTCCTCCTCCCCCTCCTGAATCTGCGGACCGCATCTGTCATCCGCCCCTGTCGCACCCCCAAACGGGTCGGTAGGGCGAGCCTGGCGCTCGACGGAGACTTCGTCACCAACTATGATCCTGAGACGTGACATACTGATGCAACAGTTTCAAGGATGCAGGGCGGTCCCTTTTCAAATCCAGGCAACAGCTGCACAGATGATGGGCGGTTCCTTTCCAACAGTAGACGTTCGCTCGATATTTGCTTAACTTCGCACACTAAGCGTGAAAAGATGGTACAGCTGCACAGATGGAGTGCGGATCCTTTTCAACATGGGGCTCGCTGCAGACCTCTCCAAGGCTGATGACCGCACGCGGGAAAGCTTCTGCACGAGTTACACGGATGGGACGGTCTTTTTTGAACAGGGGGCCTCCCTGGACAACTCGTTGAATTGTATGATCATACATGTGCGCACTTTCTCTTAAGCGCTGGAAGGATGCATTGCAGTGAGTTATTTGTCAAAGCGGGGCTCTCGCCTGAATTGCAGACCCATAGGGTGTTATTCTTTCAGAGCGGCGCTTCTTGAAGTAGCACGGGAGGTCTGTGAGGACTTTTGTGCATGGGGACACTGGAAGGGAGTGTGCTGCAGCATTGTTGGTGCATCTTGGGCCCAGGGGGAGGCAGCTGCAGCTGGCGAGGCTCGTGACGCTGAACCGGTGCATGCAGACGTGGACGCAGCTGAAGAGCCCGTTCCCGCGGCAAAGGCGCCGCCTCCAGGGAAGGCGCCGCAGTCGCGGAGGCCTCCCCAACCGAGGCTCCCCCGGCACGTCCTCCTCCCAAGGCTTCGGCGGAGCAGGTGCAGAAGGTCCTTGCGGCTGCCCGCCCTGGAGCGCAACCCAAGGCGACACCTTCGCCAGCACGGCCTCGGGCTTTCAGGAGACCCGCGGGTAACACTACCAGGCTCTATCCCCAAACCCAGCATGGTGATCGTGATCTACGTTGTGGTGTTCGGCGAATCGTCCTTCATAATCTTTCGGTGTGAGTTCGGAGGAATTCCGTGGTTTTTGCCGAGAGTGACGCGGATATAGGCATCACTCCCGAAACCCACGTGTTGGCCAAGCGACATTCAGGATATCATGAGTCCGTTCAAGCACCACAGATGGCGTGGGATGGTTTCGCCAACATATCCTACGACCAGAGCGCAGAAGGCAGGCTGCATTTTTCTTGGTAATCGCCAGTATCATGCATGGTCCTGATTTCGGCACCTTTCGGATGACCCCATCAATGCGACCGGCCTCGTGGACATCGGGGGCGCCTCGCAGTCCACGGGCCCGCTGCCCTTCAGAGATGTTAGATGTTGTTGCTTTGGAACAGAGAGTGTTCAGAGTTCATCTTCTGGCTGTCGGTGCTTATCTTACGGTGTGAGTCGGACCCAACAGCCCAAGCAATGCCAGCAACCTGCTCACGACGTCGGCCTTTGTTGTTAACCAGTCAGGCCCGTGGGTTATCTTGGGTGATTTAAATTGCACGCCAGCTGAGCTGGCCAACTGGATACGCAAATGGAATGGTCATGCGTATGTCCCGCCAAGTGCTAGCTTTTAGCGGAAGAGGTTCGCTCTCGCCTCGCAGATCAAAAAATGTCCCGCCAGGTACCACTCATTTTTCCACCAGAGGCAGATGCCAGCGTATTATCGACTACGCCGCCGGCTCGCGTGACTTTTGTTCTCTGTGCCGCGACGCTATCCAAATTGATGCTGAAGGCGGCGGTCATTTCGGCACGGCTTCGGAGTTGAATATTACTGCGCAGTGTACCACTCGTCGCATCCTTGATATCCCTAAACCCTTTTTACCGCCAGTTCCTAGGAATATCCAGGCAGGCCCCGCCAGCAAGCAGCAAGAGCTCGCAGGAGAGACTCGGGCTCGAGCAGAGGCGCCTTCAGTCGAATCTCGAACAACAGCCTGAGCGGCAGCAGGACAGGGCAGGTGAGTCCGACACTGGCGATGAGATCTTGGCTCAACCTCAGTTCGTGCAGTCTTTTACCGAATTCCCTCATGAGACGCGCATTTTTTTGACTTTGACTCGGGGGCTTTCCAGCGCATGTGGCAGGCGTGCGTCGGCGAGGCCAGGGGCGCCGAGATCAGCGAGCGCGGCGACGACTGCAATCCTGCCAAATACTTGGAATGGGCCAGTCACGAGTTGGACGAACTTCGGAGCGCAATCTGGAGTCGGACCTTGCATCGCAGCGCTTGGACCAAGCCGCCAGACTTGATTCAAGAGAGCCTCCCGTGCGTGCAGCCCGGGCATCGCTATCGATCTTGGGAAATACGTTTTCTTTCGCAAGTTGCCGCGTCCTGGAAGTGTCACCAGGGCGAGCGTGGCAATGTCGTGGTCGAGGAGAGGCCCGCGCTGTCAAGCTGGTGCTTGTGTCTCAGGCCACGCCGACGCGCTCGCACTCGGATGTGTATCTCAAATGGTGGCTGCGAGTTTCAGGATGGACCAATGAACTCATCAGAGTCGCATATGGCGTAGGCTTGACCGGGCCGCGCGCGCGCGCCGCCCCGAGTGGAGGCGGCGCACCCCCGCCCATTTGCCGCGCCAAGCGTCGAACACCAAGGTCAAGGTCGCGCCGTGGATAGATTTCCGGGCGCGCAGATTGGCGCAGGCCCCAGCGGGCATGCCCGTGTCAGTTCACGGCAAGTTCGTGGGCAGAGGCTGGCGGGGCTGGGCCAGCACCCTTCTGACCGCGCATAATCTTTCGCATGGCGTCCTTTGCGCGACGCGAAAACCGGCAGCGCTTATTGTTCTTGCTCCTGAGAGAACGCCCGCCAAGGACAGCCATGGCGTATTCTAGACGTGGGTGCGCGAGTCTCGCGACCACGGCTGCGGCAAATTGCGTCGTTTTATGTAGCCCCAAACCGGGGTCGAGACCGAGTGCCGTGATGTTATGGCAGTTCTACAAATTGGAACGACGTCTTGACCCAGAAGAGTTCGCGATGGGAGCAGAAGTGGGCACCCGAGTTCCTGTCGATTCAGTCCGTCTTTCGTTTGTTGCGACAGGCGCGCCAGAAGGCAAAGGACCAGCCATGGCCAGAGCTTCAGCCCGAGCAAGTTGCCACCGCGGTCAAGCATATTACCTCCAAGAGAGCTGCAGGTGTCAGGCAGCTCGGCGGCTCGCCGAGGCACCTTCCTCCAGCTGGCATTGCTCCCGCCGCGGGTTCTCTCGGCGGTTGCGAGCGGCGGGGCGGACGGCCGCGGCGGAGTGAAACCGTTATTGTTGCTGTGTTCAGGAAAGGTGCTGGTTCCGATCGTTCTATTGGTCCGTTGCCAGAATTGATTCGTCTGTGGAGTTTGGCCAGGCGCGTTCATCGCGCCGAAGTTGCCGAGCGCGTGGCAGGCGAGCGGGGCCGTGCTGTTCGTGGTTATTCCTGTTTGCGTTTGGTCTGCTCAGGGCTGTCGCGGGCGAAGCTGTGCGCGCGGGCCCCGCGCGCGCGCGGTGTCGGCTGGCTTGCTGCGGGGCGGCGACAGTTCCTGCGACTCGTTGGAGTGCGAACTTCTTCTGGGCAGGGTCTGGCCTTGAATTTTCCAGACTGTTTTGCCGATGGAGGGCCCCGCGCGCCTCATGTTTCGTATGTTCAGGGAGGTGAGATGCGATTCCTTCCCCGTGCAGGCTTGAGAGTACCGTTTCAGGAGCTCGCCATGGCGTTGATTCTGGAAGGCTTCGCTACTTATGCAGTGCCCTGTGGGCTGTGCACGATTAGGTGTTGCCCGTTTGTTTGCGCTTCCTTCTGGGTGGATGATTTCGTGCAGTGCGCATGTGGCTCCGTCGGGTTCTTCTCTCAGGCCTTCGCCAGAGCTGGGGTTCTCTCGGGCAGACTTTGCAATGGGGCGCGCTTGAGTATTGCCGGCGAGAGCAAGACCTTTGCGGGGGACATTGGGCTAGTGGCGCATCATAGCGCTAGTAAACTGTCGCACACAAGGCGGCCGACCTCGGCGTGCGAGCGCGTCCCGCAGCAGCAGCGCGCAGAGCGTCGGCGTGGGCGCCGGTTGCTATGGCGCGCGGGCAGACGCGCAGCGCGCAGAGTCATCCAGCAAGGCTGTTATGCCAAGGTGCAGTGCGATGCAGCTATGTGCGACAGGAGTCCTTCGGCAGTGCAATCCTGGCGTCGAGCAATAGGCAGTGCGCGCGCCAGTTCTATTCGTGGACGCTGTCTGGATGCACTTTTGCAGTTGGAGATGGGCGGCGAAGACCTGGCCGTCTCGCAGATTTTCAAGATGCTTGACAGCTGGATGACCATATTTTCTTCTGGCGACGGAGCTCGCAAGTTTGCTGCTCGAAATTGGGGCGCGCGCGTTTCCCAGGCTTTGGGGCCCCCCGAGCGCCGTTGGCGCAAGGTTACAGGGCCCGCATGGGCCGTCGTGGACACGGCGCGCATTGCTCGACATCAACTGGGGCCCCTGTGGGGCCAATGCAGATCCTCCAGGCAGACCCCCTTGATCTAGACGGCATTCGACGGGGTCTAGCCGAAACTGTATGACGCATCCATAGGAAGCGAGCAGCCGATCATTGCGAAAGCGACGACGCGGGCAATGGGGTTGACCTAGCGGATGTACGAGAGCAGCTACGACGAGCTACGGACCGCGATGAGCCTGCGTGGGCTGGGGCTCTTGCCAACGTGCGCCGTGGAGGTCGATGGTCCAAATCCCGATTTCGGGGTGTCATTGACCCCCCAGTTTTTTTGTTATTTGTGGTCGCTGTGATAGTTTTCAGTCTGGGTCCACGTTTCATTGCGTCTGCGAATGCACTGCGAACTCCAGTCTGTCCTCGGTCACCAGCAGCGCGAAGTATGTGCGCGGAGCTCGTTCCCTAGTGGACTCGCAGCCGTCGGCGTGGCTTCGGGGTCTCGCGCCCGCTGCTTGGGCGCAAGTTGCACTGCCGTCCGACGAGCCCGATGCCTTCGTGCACGTGCGCGGCCATATCCCTGCCGCCGCAGACGTCGTCGTCGGTGCAGGTGATGCGTCGGGTGGGCAGTATTCAGATCAGGCTGGGTTTCGGAAGGTATCTTGGGCGTGCGTCGTTTTCCATGGGTTTGATTGTGGCAACCCAGATCCAGAGCTCAACGCTGCGATGGTCTCGACGGGGGCCGCGTGGGGGGCCCCGGCCATCAGCCGCGGCGAGATGATAGCTTCCTTGGGGTTCCTGGAGGAGGCCGCGCCGGGCAAGCAGCTCGCGCGCGTCGCCGGCTCGTCTGGCGTGCAGAAGACTGCAGCCGAGGTTTCGTTGGAAGTCCCCCCCGGTGGCCATGGGGGCGAACGGCGCCGAATTCGGGTTCTGCTGCGGTGGGGGCCGATGGTCATCATCACAATTGAGTCGCGCGTGTCGCCGGAGCAGGCGGCAGAGAGAAAATCCTGATTGTTCTCTTAGGTTGGCAGCGAGCTGGCTGACCAGCTGGCCAGGCAGACGGCCAAGCCGATCCAGCTGCGGGCAGGAGAGGTGGGGGCTGTTCTGATATCTGAGGTTCTGACACGCGCCATTTGAATTCGAGCGCGTTTCTCGAGGTTTTCGGAGGTCCCTTGGGGTGGTCGCCTCGGCTAGGAAGGGTGTCGGAACCACGAAACCTTCCGAGCGGCTTCGAGCCAGTGCGCATAGCGTGATCCCACTTGGAGAGGGCTCCGAGTATAGGTTGTTTTGCAGTACCTGTTGCTCGGTCATCTGTGTTAATTCCCACGGTCAGATCCCGGCCCGGGAGTCTTTGCCCTCGCCCTGCCAGGCCGCAGTGCCCCAGTCGGGGTGCGAGTGGGCCAGGCAATGATTTGACGTATATATTGGTATCATGTGCGCCGACCCACCTCATGATATGGTTGTCTCTGTCAAGGTCAACCGCATATGTCTGACCCGGGGTGGCCATGCCGCGCGTAGTGCCCAGAATCCTCTCAGAGAGTGTAAGAGGGCCACCCCGACAGGCAATGCTTATTTTGACAAATCCAAGAAGTGGGGGAGATAGTGCCCTCCTCTGCATCCCTTGCTTGAAGGGCTGGCCCCATTCTCTTTTTTGAATCTGGCCGGTGGTCGACTGCGTGGTCCTCCGCCCTCTCCTCCATGTCCACCACTTCGCCGTCTCGTGGCGTTCCGGCCCGTCTGGCGCCATTTGAGGCCGTCCTGGGGGCCTCTTTGAGCCGTCTTGGGCCGCTCTTGGGGCGCTTCAGGGTCGTCTTGGGCGGGGTCATCTTGGAGGCCTCCTAGGCGATCTCGGGGCAATTTTGGGGGCTCTTTGGCCCGTCCTGCGCCGCCGGGCGACCGCTCTGAAGTAAATGCCAGAACCCTTCAAAGCCGACGTGACATCATTGACTTTAGCCTCTTCGGGCCTTCCTGGAGGGCCCTGGGGAGGCCTCCTGGGCTGTCTTGGAGGCTTCTTGGGGGCCTCTCCGGCCGTCTTGGGTCATCTTGGGGCCATCTTAGGCCGTTTTGGAGGATCGTCTTGAAGACATCTTGGCGTCATCTTGGGCGTTTTTGGGACCGCTCTTGGTCCTCTGGGAGGCCATTGTGCCCGTCTGTGAGGCCATCCTGAGGCCATCTCGAGCGAAACAACGCCGACGGGAGGTGCGTCGCCTGATGCTTTCCAGGTGGCCTGCTGGCTGGGCCGAAGCCCCACGGAGAGTCGTTTACAAAAGCACAAGTTTGTGAGACGTTTCGGCTCGCCGTGCACTCCTGTGGCCAGACCGCAGGCGGCGGCGGATGACGGAATGCGCGTGCAGCGTCGCGATCCGTTAGTCTGGAGAAATCACAGGGGGGAGCTTGAGGGGGTTGGCTTCGGCGGGCCCGCCCAATTTTCGGTCTTGCTCGGCCCTGGACGGCCCGAGTCAGCCTCGAGAGCGCTTCAGGAAACTCCAGGGTGGCCCAAGACAGTCCCGAGAGCGCCCGAGCTACCTCCGCGACGGCCCCGGGGAGGCCCGCGAGGGCCCCGAGACGATCCGAAAGGTTTCAAAGAGGGCCCAAGATGGCTTCAAGACTGCCAAAGAGGCGCTCGAGACGCCCGCGAGGCCTCAAAGGCGCCCAAGAGGCGCACGTCTTCCCATTCCTTTTGGGAAAACATTGATTTTCAGCACATTTGTCTCTTTTGTATTCACAGCGTCCACCAGGCCCCGAAGCAGCACAAGAGGCCTCCAAGACTGCCCCAAGACCGAACTCCCTGTGGGGCCGCGATTCTTGTGAGGGGTGCGCCGAAATGGGCGCTGCGCCGCAATTCGAACGCAGCCACTTGGGTCTTCGGTGCAGCTCCTTGTGGGGCCGCGATCCTCGGCCCCAAAGGGTTCACGTGGGGGCCCCGAGAGGGCCGCGGGAGGTCCCCGAGAGGGCCGCTGATCATGCTGCCGCCGCGTCGGCGGTTGGCCAGTCCGCGTTGCCTCCTCGTCCGCCGAGGTTGGGCATGGGTGGTCCTGTTGCTTCTGGCCCGGCCCTGGATTCCAGGCGCGACTGGGGGATGAAGGGGGGGTCGTGAGCATGGCGAGACGGAAGATGCCTCTGCTAGAAGACGCCCGTCCCGAGGAAAGGAGCAGGGATGCGGTGGGAACGAGGTTCTAGTATGTGCTGGTCTTGAGCAAAAGGACGAGGAATGGTGGGGCAGAGCTACCGAAACTGTCTGGCAGTGCCGGTGGTTGTGACTGGAGTTCGGGCAGTAGGGACAGACGCCACGAAGCTGGCGGCGCGTGGCGACCAGAGCTCGGGGAGCGGATGGCGCGATAATGAATGGAAGTATGAGTTTGGCAAGTCTTCGTGGACGTGCGATTCTGCGAAGGAATGGGACATGAGGGACAGGAGATACGGCTGGTCGAAAAGGTGGTCGAGGCCGTAGCGAGCTGCGGGGCGACATTGTCGACTTGCGATCGGCGCTGGACGCCCCGCGGGCCTGGCGAGTGAATCTGGGGTCCGTCGAGCGACCGCGCCTTTGCCGCTGCGGCGGGACAAGGCGCCTCCTAGCGCGGTGTGCTGGAAGCGGGCAGGCGGAGGTGCGGCCGCCCTTGTGCCCAACCCGGGGGGAGTCGATTATTTTGGGTCCCTCCTGCCTTCTTTTGCCCTCCATGCGCGTGCCGCCGCGCGCGTTTGGGTCTAGTTGCTCTGCGGAGCGCAGCTGGTGCTTCGTGGGTGGTTAAAAGTCATTGTAGTGCGCGCCCAAGACCCCGAATGGGCGTGCCCCCAAAAAATCTTCAGTGCACATCGTCCCTCTGGTCGCGACGTGCACCGGTAGTGTGCGCGCGAAAGTATTGTCTGGCGTGCGGCGCGCGCCCTCGTGGCTCAGACACCGCGCGCAGTTGTGCCATTGGAGAACAGCAGCGCTAAACTGTATCATTGCCTCCAGGGCCTCCGCCGCGACCCTGGGGGCCCGCGCTGCTGTTCCTGCGAGCTTGTGTCGTTGGCCCGAGGGGCCTGCGTCGTGGGTTCGAGGATTCCTTGTGCCCATGCCCGATCGGGTTCGCTGGCGCCCTTCCAGAAGCGGCCGCCGTCGTTCCATCTTAGGAGGTCCTGTACCCTAAACGCGGGTTCTACGGAGTCCGACAGTTTTTGTGTCGTGCCCAAAATCGTGCCCAAAGTTGCGTCCCATTTTTTGTTGAGTCGTGTTATGCGCAAAGTTGTCCGAATGCGTGGATATCCTGGGCTGTTTGTCCGTTTTCATGTGGGACACGTTTTGATCACCAAGATTCTCTTTCTGGGGCGCTACATGTTTTTTTGGGCACATTGTTGGGCTCGCTCTCGGCCAGTTCAGTTATCCATTCTGGGCACTGTGCGGCTCACTCTTGGGCGCAACGTTGGATTGCAAGGATCCCGTGCCGGTGCAGCGCTGTGGCGTGTGGCGATGTCGCCGCGTCGTCACGTTTCCGCGCCGTAAAGGTGGAGCCCGATGGGCCCTTGGAGGGGACCTTGGGGGTATTGGGCATATAGAATTGCGGGGACCAGACGTGTATCGTGGGAACAAGGGAAAGAGCCACGAGGGTATCGGGCAGATCAGGAGGTCAATCGCGAAGCGCACCGCATGCGAACAACAACGATAAGTGTTGGGGCATGATTGGGGTACCTTTGGGCACCATGCGGGGCACCGTACTTGTTTTGACCAGCCCTATGGTGGAAAAAGGCGAGGCGCGCGCCGCCATGTCGTCCGTCAACGTTGAGGGTCATATAATCCGAGAGACCTTCGTGAAAGATGGTCTATTCATGTAGAGGAAAATGAAGAGGATGCATCATGTGCGTCAGGTTTTCTGGATCATTTGACCCAGAGCAGAATCATCGGGATTAAGGATTGAGGCTTTAAGGATTCGGCCAAGGACGTGAGGACACGCCAACTCGTGCCTCAGGTCACGGTGGTGTATGTATGTATTCATGTATGTACGTGTATATAGGTATGTATGTGTACTTATATGCCTGTAGGCATG
Organism: Prorocentrum cordatum; assembly: GCA_963575745.1. Lineage (NCBI taxonomy): Eukaryota > Dinophyceae > Prorocentrales > Prorocentraceae > Prorocentrum > Prorocentrum cordatum. The sequence goes on from CAUYUJ010015230.1 coordinate 106,660, forward strand.
TATGTAGGTATGTATGTAGGTATGTTGGTATGCATGTCCGTATGCATGCATGTATGTATGCATGCATGCATGACTGTATATATATGTATGTCCACATGCATGTATGCATGCATGCGTGTCTGTCTGTATGCATGTATGCTTGTTCGTATGTATGTATCTATGTATGTATGCATATATGCATGTGTGTATGTATGGATGTATGCATGTATGTATGCATGCATGCAGGTATAAACATCTCTCTCTCTATGTATGTGTATATATATACATATATGTACACATATGTATATATGTATATGTATATGTATATATATATATTATATAATTATTATATTTTAATTTAATATTATATTATTAATATTATCCATATATATATATTATATTACACACATACACATACCCCTGGGGGCGAGGCCGGGGGCCCCAGGACAGGTGCCCCGACCCCCCATGGCGGGACGGGGGGGGCCTGGAGCCTCCCTGCAGCAGCCCAAGCGGCCCAAGAGTGCCCCAAGAGCGCTCCACGACGGGCCCAGCAGGCTCCAAGAGGCCCAAGAGGGCGCCAAGAGGGCCCCAAGATGCCCAAGATGACCCCAAGACGGCCAAAGAGGCCCCCAATACGCTCCAAGAGGCCTCCAAGAGGCCCCCCCAAGAGGCCCCCCCAGAGGGCCCCAAGAGGCCAAAATCGTTAATTTTACGAAGGTTTTGGACACATTTTGCCTTTCCCGCCTTTTCAGCTTTCCGACGCTCCACGACGGCTCAAAGGCCCCCCGCGGACGCCCCCAGACAGCCCAAGAGGCCTCCAAGACGGCTCTGGAGGGCCCCAAGACGGCCCAAGACGCGCCCAAAACGGGCGAAGAGAGGCCCAAGACGGCCCCAAGAGGGCCCCAAGAGGGGAACCGCGAACCGGAAATTCGAGCCTCCCGCCTCCGCAGGGCCCCAGGAGGCCCCAAAGGCGCCCCAAGAGGCCCCAGGAGACCTCCAAGAGGCACCCAGGAGGCCCAAACGAGGCTTCAAGAGGCTCCCAAACAGCCCCGAGGAACCTCACAACGGACGGTGCGGACGAGCCGCTCTTCGGACCGCCGCCGCCGCCGGTCCAAGAAAACGGCCTCCTGGACGCCATGCGCGCCGTGGCCCTCCTGCGGTGGCACCTCCCGCCCCGGGCCAGCGCAGAGGCCCTCGGATCCCAGAGAGAATTCTCCGTCGTCGGCGGTGTCGCCGTCGTCGGCGTCGTCGTCGTCGACGCCGTCCCCGCCCCGGTCGCCCCTCGGGTCTTGGGCCGTCTTGGGCGGTTTGGGGGACTGTCAGCGGACCATCTTCGGCTGCCTGGGGGCCTCTTGGAGGCCTCTTGGGGGCCTGTGGGGGGCCCCTTGGAGCATTCTGGATGCTTTGGGGGGCCTTCTTGGGGTCTCCTAGGGCCGTGGTGTCCGTGACCCTTACATGTTGGGAAGATAGGAAAACAAACCAAATGTCCCAAACACGTCTTGGGCTTACCTTCGTCTTGCGCCATAGAAAATGTCCTAACAATGTCTGGGGAAATGTTTTGGGTTTTGCGCAAACAGCACACAATATGCTTACGTAACAGAGCCCCTCGTCGCCTCCCAGTGCAACAGAAACCGCGCGCCTTCACAAAAGCAATCCCAAGCATTCGTCGCATTGAATTGCATTACGTCGAGACGCGTTGCTTGCACTGCATGCTGGATCTCTGTGGGTTAAGCAATTGCATTGCGCTGCGTTGCCTCATGCGCAAAAGTTGCGCGCGTGCATTGCGTTGCATTGCGTTGGTCACAGAGTTTATTGCATTGTATTGAATTGGTGTGCCCTCGCACACGTAGCCACATTTAGCAGCCATTTTTGGCACAGCTGGCTGAGCCCAGCCCGTGTTTGTGCATGTGTGTGCCCACCGTTCACCTGTCATCAGTCGGATGTCCCGTCCACATGTTTCTTCTGATGCTGATGTTGACCGTTTGACGAATGTAAAACGGGATAGCAAAGGAGAGTTTCAATATTCAATGTTGGTGATTGCGCAGCCTACAATTTTGGCAGACGCGCAGCATTCTTTCAGTATCCCGTCAAAGATATTTGAATCGTTTGGTTCGTTTCTCGCTATCGCTGATAAGAACAATTGTGTTCCGCCTCCTGTAGTTGGCGCGGTGTTGGGCTGGGGGTCCAAACTGAGTGGCAGGGCAACGTTGAACCATCGGGCAGCAGAGTTGGACCAATCACGGCAGACGCTCCAGCGTCACATGGGTCGTGTTGCTGGGTTGTTTGGTCTCAGACCGATGGGTCAGATCTTCGGTTGGCAGCGTATTTGCCCGCGCCCAATGCAGTAACGATCGCCTAAGAATTGAGATTCTGCAATCGGTCGAACATGCGACTTACGACGAGACGCCTCTTGTGTTGACCCATCGGGAACGTGGTGATGCAAGTGTTGTCCTCCCCGGCGTGGGTCAACCGCCGCAGCCCGGGTATAATGTGCTGGCGTGCATTGGGCTGGATACCAAAGATCTTTCTAAGAACGCGACAAAAATATTCTACAGTAGGGGCAGTTGGGTGTTGTTACCTCAAAATATGGACGCCAGAAAAAAAAAACAGTACATGTTCATCACGGGTAAAGAAGCAGGCTGCACTCAAGCCATCGCCACCACAAGTGCTAAGTGTCAGGCCCAAGCGTTGTTGGATACTATAGAGACGTCAGTGAGCGACAGGTGTGCAAAGTCGTTCGCTCGCGTGATAGATTGTGACGGCCACAGATCGAACCCAGCATCGGAGCGGCTTGTGCGAGCAGCAAGGTCAGAACAGTATACAGTGTTGAAAAAGTTTCCGGCGGCCTGCGGCGCGCCCCGCCGCCGTGCCAGCCCTGCATTCTCGGTTGCGGCTGTGCGAAAAGGGCACGGGGGGCGTCGCGCGTGACGCCGCGGGCATTTTGGAAGCGTTGGTTGCCTTTTGGGCGCTTCTTGGAAACGTCTCAGGGAGGGCCCCCATCGAGGCCTCCTAGTAGTAGTAGTAGTAGTAGTAGTAGTAGTAGTAGTAGTAGTAGTAGTAGTAGTAGTAGTAGTAGTAGTAGTAGTAGTAGTAGTAGTAGTAGTAGTAGTAGTAGTAGTAGTAGTAGTAGTAGTAGTAGTAGTAGTAGTAGTAGTAGTAGTAGTAGTAGTAGTAGTAGTAGTAGTAGTAGTAGTAGTAGTAGTAGTAGTAGTAGTAGTAGTAGTAGTAGTAGTAGTAGTAGTAGTAGTAGTAGTAGTAGTCGTAGTAGTAGTAGTAGTAGTAGTAGTAGTAGTAGTAGTAGCAGTAGTAGTAGTAGTAGTAGTAGTAGTAGTAGTAGTAGTATTAGTAGTAGTAGTAGTAGTAGTAGTAGTAGTAGTAGTAGTAGTAGTAGTAGTAGTAGTAGTAGTCGTGCTAGTAGGAATACAAGTAGTAGTAGTCGTCGTAGTAGTAGGAGTAGTAGTATTACTAGTGATAGTAGTACGTACTAAAGGGGGTAGACGGCGGAATCGGCGGCGGCCGCTTTGCGGTGCTCGACGTACCGCGTCACGACCTTGTGGTGCTTCTTCTCCCAGCGGAAGACGGTGGAGTGGGCGATCTCGTGCAGGGCCCCGAGCTTGTGGACGATGGTCGCGATCTTCTCGTTCATCTTCATGTGCACCGAGAAGTGCACGAAAGCGCGCAAGTGCCCCAACCGGACGAAATCCTGCGACGGAGAAGGAGAAGGAGGAGGAGGCGGAGGAGAAGGAGGAGGAGGCGGAGGAGAAGGAGGAACACTCCAGCGCCGGTACTTGCGGGGACTGGAAGAAGCGCCCTTTGGAGCGGTTCTCGCAGCACCGCCAGAAGAGCTGGCCCGAAGAGAGCTGGCCGAGTTCGCGCGCCCTCTTGCAGCGGCGGACCGTGCGGACCATCTAGAAGAACATGAGCGCAGCCAGCGCGCGGAGAGCAGGGGTGGGCTCCACCGGGTCGCCCTCCAGCTCGGGAGTGACCACCTTGGCGACGAAGACGGCGGGCGAGTCGAAGTACTCCTCCTTCAAGGACTTCCGAAAGGTGTCGAGGTCCATCGCGGGTGCTCCGCGCTGGGCCAGGAAAGCTGCGTGGGAGACGCGTTCACGCGCGCGCGCAGTCACGCGCGCACGCGGGCGCTGAAACGCGATTCCCACGCAGCGTTCCTGGCCTGGCGGCCGTGGCCCTGCTGAGAAGGCGCCGCCCCGTGCCCCCTTCCAAAGCGGTCCGGGGGCCAGTGGCGCCGCCGAGAGAAGGGACATGAGCCAGAACGGCTGTGGTCGTACCGAGCGCAAGGCAGAGGAATGGTCGGGGGAGTTCCTGGACGCCCAGCGCACAATATGTTTGCGAGCGTGGACCCCGTGCAGTGACTGTTCGTGTGTGTGTGTGTCAGCGAAGGCGGTTCATTTATTGTCGTATATGGGTATAATCCATCCAAGATGGTCTTGATCCATTCAAGATGGATCAGATCCTTTCAATATTCGTGGAAATTGAAACGTACGGCTCCTTCGGGGAACCATAAGAAAATGCGGATGTTGAAAAATTAACCATGCGTGGGGATCTTGAATGGATTCTACCCGTATATATACATGTATATACATACATGTATATATCTGATTGCATGCATGTGTGTATGCATGTATGTATGTGTGCGCGTATGTATGTATGTATATATATGTATATATATATATATATATGCCTGCATGCGTATATGTAGGTATGTGTGTGTATGTATATATGCGTGTACGTATGTATGTATGTATGCATGCATGCATGTGTGCATGCGTGTATGCATGTATGCTTGCATGCGTGCGTGTATGTATGCATGCATGCCGGCGTGTATGCATGTATGTATGTATGTATGTATGTTTGTAGGTATGTATGTATGTATGTATGTATGTTGGAATGTATATATCACGTAGTATATACATTCATAGCTGCAGCTGTAACGTTATTATCTGGGCCCCGCGCGTGTCATGCCAGGGTCGATGAACTGGATCGTTGACGTCCCCTTGCTCCCTCTTTCCTCCTTCTATCTCCGCGCCCCTCCTCCCTGCTCTCTGTCGCTGCTGCTGCTGATCTCCTCCTTGCCCCCTCTTTCTCCTCCCCCTCCCCCTCCTCGTCCTCCTCCTCCTCCTCATGCTCCTCCTCCTCCTCCCCCTCCTCCTACTCCACATGTTCCTCCTGTTTCTCCTCCTCCTGCTCTTTCCAATTTTCCCCGAGTATCGAGGATCGAAGTTCTGGGCCTTTTTGGGCGCGGCGTGGGTTTCTGGAGGCCCCCGGGGTCCCAGAGGATCTCAGGTGCCCTCTGGGGACCTCCTCTTCTTCCTCCTCCTCCTCATCCTCGTCCTCCTCCTCGTCCTCTTCGTCGTCGTCGTCCTCGTCCTCGGCCTCCGCTTCTTCCTCATCCCCTTCGTCGTTCTCCTCCTCCTGCTCCTCAACCTCCGTCCTCCTCCTCCTCGTCCTCTTGCTCCTGCTCCTCCCCCCCCTTCTTCCATCTTCTCCTCCTTCCTCTCCGCCCTTCCCCTTCCCCAACCCATCTCCTTCTCCCCCCTCTGCTCCCTTGTTTCTTTTCTTCTGCGCCAGCCAACCCTAGTAGAATAAGCGGAGTCGCCATGCTCATTGTGTTTTTTCCACGAGCACCCGCCGGGGCTCGCCGGATGCAGCAAGCGCCCGTGCGGCAGGAAACGCGAATGCGGTTCCCTGTGTCTTCATCGCCGCTTCGTCGTTCTCGCTCGTTGGCAGCGAGCCCAGTGGGGAAGGCAAAAGGAACGGGCCTTCTCAGGCGGCTCGGACGGTCTGCGGCCTTCTGAGAGGCTCCCTTCTCCGACGACGCACGCGGCTTCCCAGAAGGCCAGGAGACTTCCGAGGAACCAAAGGAGGGAAAAACATCCCAGCCCCCATACCAGGCGTTTGCGGACCGTCCCTGGGTGTTCACGAAGCAGCCCTGCCCTGCTCGGTTCCGGCTTTGCTGGTCGGTGTGCTTACGCCGAGGGTGGTTATTCTGACTCGGTGGGAGCTTCCGAGGAGCCCCGCTGCCTTTGAGGCGGCCTGCCCCCCTTCCCCTCCGGGCGCTCCGCCGAGCCCGCCGCGCCGCGGCTCGGCGCGTCCGTCAGCTGGCCTTCGTGGCCAGTGCTCGCGTTCGTTTTGTTGTTGTTGTTGAACATTATTAATTCTAAAGAATAATTATTGTTGGGCCCCCTGGTGCGCGCCCCCCCCGCCGCGCCTAGGCCGCAGCCACGTTTTCATCATTTTCGTGAGGAAGCCTCAGGTAATTCGAGTTGATCAAGATCCGGTTGTTTTGTTGTAATCCGTTTTCCCTTGCAAAAAACACTATAAAATGACATTTCTTGTTCTAATATAATCAAATTTCAAGAATCCCTTGCAAAAAATAAGGTAAAGTGGACATTCGCGCGCGCAAGACGAAATCCTTCCAAAAGCTTAGTGTTCGGAGCGATTTTAACATAAAAACATCAAAAAACCAATGGTTTTTCAACAAAAAAATGTCAAAATCTCATCCCGCGCGCTCTTGCGGATTCGTAGGAAACCCAACACTTTTTAAACATTTCTGTCAAACGGGCTTTTGCGAGCAACTTTTTCGAACTTCTGCGACAACGGTTGCGCACCTGCCAGGGCCATCATCCCTGTCAAATAATACCATGCGGGACACATTCGTTTTTTCTTCGCGCGCGCACGCCGAAATCTCCAAAAACCATTGGGTTCTGTGGGTGTGTACCCCACGCCAGTGTAGTAGCCACGGTCGTCCGCACGCCACGAAGTGAAGTGTCCCAACGTCATAGGGCGGGAAGCTGGGTTTGGGTGGTCGCGAAGAGTCGTTTGGATATTTGGTAGAGCTTGTAATGCCCCCCCACGAAGTGGGGGTATTGCCTGGTGTCGTATGAAAACCCTGGCACTGGGGAGAACACCACGCGTTCGGGTAAAATGATTGTTGTTGTTGTTGTTGTTGTTGTTGTTGTTGTTGTTGTTGTTGTTTTTGCTGTTGTTGCTGTTGTTGTTGTTGTTGTTGTTGTTGTTGTTGTTGTCGTTGTTGTTATTGTTGTTGTTGTTGTCGTTGTCGTTGTTGTTGTTGTTGTTGTTGTTGTTGTTGTTGTTGTTGTTGTTATTGTTGTTGTTGTTGTCTGCTCGGGAGCCGGATGCGGTGAGACGTGGAGGGCGAGCCAACTCATAGGTTGACCTCTTGGTTTCTCCTGAGGGCGTGTTGGATCAATCGTGAGGCTCGGCGCTCTCTCGGGGTCGTCTCGGGAGCCTCTCGGGTGTTCTCTGGATAACCAGGGGGCCATCGGCCAGAAAGAGGTTCCCTGAGTTGGCCTTGCTCCCCTTGAGCCTGACAATCGTCTCTTGGGGCTCTCTTGGGGTTCTCTTCGGGCTCTCGTGGGGTTCTGGAGGTGCGCCTGAGGACCTTTTGGGACCCCCTTTGGGTTTCTCTGGGCTTCTCTTGGGTCTCTCTCGAGCCATTTTTTTGGGCACCTTGAGGCCTCGGAGGCTCAGATGCACATCGGAAGCGAAAAGGCAAATCACATCGATACGACTTGTTTTGACGATTCTGGTTTCTCGGGGTCATTCATGGAGATTCCGTGGCCAACTCGAGCCGTCTCATTGTGATCCTGGCGCATCTTGGAGGCATGCTGCTGACCATCTCGAGCCAAGCTGGGCCATCCTGTATCACTTTTGAGGCCATCGAAGGCCCGTCCGGACCCAATGCGGAGGGGTGTGCGCGGAGGGAGGGGGGGTTCCTCGGGAAGAGCCGGCGTCTTAACGCTCATAGTGCAGCCGGCTTGTTCTGATGGTGCTGCTTGGGTTGAAGATGCTACTAGTAATGGAGATGAAGACCCCGAGACTCAAGGTTTGCCAATCGCCGGATGGAGGGCGTTTCCAAGCAGGAAGGAGAAGATGGAGAAGTGGCACAGGGGGGAACGGGGGGAGTGGGCTGGGAGAGACGGAGGGAGAGAAGTCTCAACGAAGCTGGCCTGAGCCACAAGTTCCCCCTCCACTTCTCTTCCACCTTTGAGCGGAGCTGTGATCGAGGCGCCTCCAGAGGAGTGACGCCTGCTTTCGTGTACTGTCCCACACCTTTTCCCTTCCCCTGTGCACGATTTCCTCCCCAGACAGGCACGTTCCAAACCGCTACGGAACGAACCTGGTGGAAGACGGGAATGAGCGGGGAGGACAGGGACAGGGTCGACTACACGTAAGAGTTACCCTTCGCCGGAGTGACCTTTGGTGCGGGCCCATCGGGCTCCCCCTATCGCCGAGCGTGATGCGATATAAGCGGCCCGCCCCCTGGGTTTGGCTCCCTCGCGCCCCCAAAAGCTGCGCACCAAAGGTCATTCTTACCCAGGGTCACTCTTACGTGTAGCCGACAGGGGTTGAGCGCGGAGGCATGGGAGTCGGAGTGGGCTCGGAGTGAGCGGGGGGAGGACATCCCAGAGATCCCGTGTCGCGACAGGGCCAGAGCATCGCGAGCAGTCATGGCGGGCGCCCTTGGCGGCCCCGTTCTCAGGCCGCAAATCTTTCGGGCCGGGGCGACCCGCCAGGGCCAGGCTCCAGGGCACGAGGCTGGGCAAGGACGCTCGTCGTGCAGGGACTGCGACGCCCACATCAGAAGGACGGGTCAGGGGCATCGTCAGGGGCAATGTCAGACGACAGATCTCAGGACTCCTCACCTCCCCCCTCACCACCCACCAAACCACCCCAGCCCAACCCGAAGGCCTCAATTTGCCCTCCAATTCCAGCGGGGGGGGGTCGGGGAACATTGCAAAAACACTTGGAACCCGTACCCCCCCCCAACTCGAAATTCGGGTCAAATTCGGATCTTCGGGTTGGGTTGGGGTGGTCTGGTAGGTAGTCCCCCCCTCCCCCTCCTCACTTTGGAAAATCACGGCCAGAGCCCTAGACCCCATCTTTGCTGCGCAATCTTGCAGGCCAGATCGGTCTGCGAGGCTCCCGGGTCTCAAAGCCAGGCGAAGCCGCCTGGCTCGCAAGAGTTCAGACGCCAGGCTCTCGGGGCTCGTCCCCTCCCCCCTCCCCCTCCCCTCGTGGAGCCCGCCAGAAGAGCCCCCTGGACGTCAGGAGGTACAGGCATCCTGCGCGGGTCGTTTTTCCCGCAAGAAAGAGTGCCTGCCTTTTTATCGTAAGGTCTGGGCGGTGGCGTAAGCGGTATACGCGCCGCCCGTTCCAGGCCCGTGTGGTCGCAGCACGGTGAACCCCAAGCCCCGCGTTGAACAAACAATCCCCTCCCTTCGTGGGCGAAAAACATATCCGTATCCGCGGCCTCGCGTGCCGGGCACCTGGGCTGCGACCCCGCGGATGCGGGGCGTCTTTTTCGCGGCGCCCCGCGCCGAACGTAACCGTGCGACCGCGAGTCCGTTGGCTCGCGCCCCGGAATCCGGACCGCGAGGGCGCGGGTACGGATTTGTTCGCCGCTCGTGGTCTTGCCCGCTGCGGGCCGCCAGCTGGCCTTCTCCGGCAGCGGGCGCGGGGGGCCCCGATGATGATGATGACGATGACGATGATGATGGTCGTGATGGTGGCGATGATGATGATGATGATGATGATGATGATGATGATGATGATGATGATGATGATGATGATGATGATGATGATGATGATGATGATGATGATGATAATGCTGCTGCTGCTGCTGATAATGATGATGATGATGCTGATGATGCTGATGATGATGGTGGTGGTGATGATGATGCTGATGATGATGATGATGCTGGTTGTGATGATGATGCTGATGATGCTGATGATGATGATAATGATGCTGATGATGGCGGTGATGATGATGATGATGAGGATGGTGGTGATGATAATGATGAGGATGGTGGTGATGATGCTGCTGATGATGAAGTTGGTGGTGGTGGTCATGATGATGACGAGGATTATGATGATGACGACGATGATGATGATGATGCTGATGACGATGATGATGACGATGATGATGACGGTGGTGGTGATGATGAGGATGGTGATGATGATGTTGCTGCTGATGGTGGTGTTGATGATGATGAGGGTGATGATGATGAGGATGATGCTGATGATGTTTATGATGATGATGATGATGATGACGATGATGATGATGATGATGATGATGATGATGATGATGATGATAATGACGATGATGATGGTGATGATGATGATGCTGATGGTGATGATGATGATGATGATGATGATGATGAGGATGATGATGCTGATGATGAGGATGATGATGATGAGGATGGTGGTGATGATGATGAGGATGATGAGGGTGGTGGTGATGATTACTATGACGATGATGATGATTCCGATGATGATGAGGATGGTGGTGATGATGCTGATGAGGATGGTGGTGATGATGCTGCTGCTGATGATGATGGTGGTGATGATGATGACGATGATGATGATGCTGATGTTTATGATGATGATGCTGCTGCTGCTGATGATGATGATGATGATGATGGTGGTGGTGGTGGTGATGATGGTGGTGGTGGTGATGATGATGATGATGATCATGATGACGATGATGATGCTGATGATGATGATGATGATGATGATGTCGGTGCTGATGATATGATGATGACGACGACGATGATGATGATGATGCTGATGCTGATGATGATGGCGTTGTTGTTGTTGTGACTGTTGTTGTTGTGGTTGTTGTTGTGGTTGTTATTGTCATTGTTTTTGTTGTTGTAGTGGTTGTGGTTGTGGTCGTTGTTGTTGTCGTTGTCGTTGTTGTTCTTGTTGTTGTTGTTGGTGTCGTTGTTGTAGGTGGTGGTGATGAGGACGACGATGATGAGGATGATGCTGATGTTGATGATGCTGCTGATGATGACGATGATGGTGAGGATGGTGGTGGTGGTGATGATGATGATGATGATGATGCTGCTGATGATGACGATGATGGTGAGGATGGTGGTGGTGATGATGATGATGATGATGGTGGTGATGATGATGGTGGTGATGATGATGATGATGATGATGATGATGATGATGATGATGATGATGATGATGATGATGATGATGATGATGAGGGGAAGGAGGAGGAGGAGGAGGAGGAGGAGGAGGAGGAGGAGGAGGAGGGAGGAGGAGGAGGCTGAATTGTGCAGTGCTGCTGCGCGTGTGCCTGCTGCTGTGCTCCTCTGGCAGAGTGCGCTGGGGCCCCCCGCGGTCATTCCAGTGGGCCCCTCATCGTCGACTGGGGCGGAGGCCACAGCCCGACCTCCTGATCCTCCCCGCTCGCGATCCTCGTCGCTGCGGGCTGGCAGTGGGCGCGGGGGGCCCGCTGGCGGCCGCGGCCGCGGCCCGCTGTCGCCCCGCCCCGCCGCATGGCAGGCGTGCCGCACTCCTTGCGCGCCGCCGCTGCCCCGTGCCTGGGGGGCGGGCGTGCCCGGGGGGCGGGCGGCCGCCCCCGCTCCCGTCGGGGGTGCCTCCGGCATCCGCTGCTGTGTGCTCACCGAGTGTGTTCCACTACTCGCAAAGTGCCTACTCGCAAACGTTCGAAAAACATTTTCGCCTCCATATCATGGATCGTGAATCCCCCGTCGGAGGCCTCCGCAGAGACGGAGCGGAGCGTCCAGCTTCTGCTGCTGTGTACTCGAGGCCTCCCAGATGGGGTCGGAGTAGATGGGGTCGGAGGATCGCGCCGCATCGCGGGTGCATCGGCGGCGGTGCATGGCTGATGCAGTGCCGACGTTGCCGATGTAATGCCGATGCATCTGGGAGGCCTCTATGGACGGACTTGGATCCCGGGGGCCCGTCTCGGATGTTGGGGCCGGAAGACCATGCGGTGGAGTGCCTGGGCCACCTCGATTTTTACGTCCGTCGCGTGCTCCAGGCGCCCTGCGCTCGCGAAGCGTCGCGAGCAAGCCAAGCCCACCCCAAGCCGGAAAACGACGGCAGCCAGCGAAAAGCCTTCTCGGCCAACGCGCAGAGGGGGTAGGGGACGGGGGGTAGGCTTCTCAGAAGCAACCCTCATCTAAGAAGCCTTCCCCCCTTCTTGGGCTCGTCTTGGGGGTGCTCGTCGGGCCCTCCTGAGGCCTCCTGGGGCCCTCCGTGTTTGCTATCAACAGTCAGTCCTGTACACTACCTGCCCGAAGCCTCTCTGTGTTGTGGCTTTGGCTCAAGGGCGCGATATACATACTTCTACATTCGTTTCACGTGGCCCCAGGAGCCACCCCTTTCAGCACGGCTAGCGACGCTGTGACGACTGATACGTTATATAGTCATCGAGTTGGGTGAGAGATTTATCGTCGGAACTTCCTGGCAATCTACTGCTGCGCCGATTCCGCCAACATGGCAGCGGAGCCATCGTGGAGACCCACACTGAAGTCGACCGCTGGGTGTGAGACAGACGAGCAGGGAGTGCCGACGTGGAGTGGAGACCCACTGACGTTCGAGAGTTATGAGAATGCTGCTCTATGGTACCGCGCGGGACTGAAGGAGAACGAGATGAACCTCACCGTGGCTCGTCTGTGGACTGCGCTACGAGGTGCAGCTAAGGAGGCAGTGAAGGACATGAGGCCGAACGACTTCGTGTCCGGAGGTGTGGAAGCGTTGCTCAAACATCTGAGAGAAGGTCCGCTCCTCAAGATGCCGATCCCAGACGCGTACCAAAAGATCCGCAACTACGACCAGGTGATTCGCAAGCCCGGTGAGGTGATTGGCGAGTTTGTTATTAGAGAAGACAACCTGTTCAGGGACATGCGGTCGGCCCTGAAGCGACTACGCTCAGACCGATTGCGACGAGAAGCGGCTCAGGCGATGACGAGAACCGGGCGAACAGCTACATCAACGGTCAAGGACCGAGGAGTTCGAAGACGCCGAGGAGGTCGAGGAAGACGCCGAGGCCGTGGACGCGACCGAGAAGAAGTCGGTGGTGTCGGCCCGATCGGGACTTTCGATCGCCAAGTCGGAGACCGACGCAAGCTTCTTCGAGGCAGAACTTCGCGGGTACAGGCTCTTGCACAATGCGCGCCTGAGCAGGGAAGAGCGCCAGATGATTCTGGCAGGCACTCAGAACGACATTCGATACGAGTCCTTCGTTACGCAGCTTCGCGCGTCGTGGGATGACCACGACCTCCGAGACCGTGTTAAACCTGCTCAGCAGCAGGGTCGTGGCTTCCGAGGCAGAGTTTTCGCCTTCGAGAGCGTGGAGGAGATGGACGACATGTGTGCGGCAATCCGCGGTGAAGAGTCATCGTGGACAATCGACTGGAGCTACGACGAGAACGAAGTCGTCTGGTGGTGTGCTTTCTATGCGGGCGATGTGGATCAGACTACATGGGCTACAAGCTCGTGGGATTGGTCCAACAGCGATGCCGGATGGAATACTTCGCCAGACCAGTGGGGCCAGGCAACAGCAGCGACCTGGACACCGGATTCGACTACGTATGCGACGGACGACTCGTACCTGGACGAGCAAGTGAATGCGGCCGAGATCCTCGCCACCGAAGCTAATCGGACGCTGTCCGAGGCCGGGGGCGCTGTGGCAGAGGCGCGCAATAACAGGGGGTTCTTTCCGCAGAAGGGCTCCGGCAAGGATGGCAAGAAGGGCGGCTGCCAGGTGAAGGGATCATCGGCAGGGCCTCAAGGACGTGGCTGCCTGATCTGTGGTCGGCCGGACCACGTACTGGAGGCAGTGTCCAGGCCGCTACTCCAACAACGGCAAGAGCTTCGCGAAGGGCGGCTACGTATCCAAGGGCAAGGGCAAGAAGGGCAAGGTGCGCTACATCGGAGGAACCTTTTGCATGGACATGATCCTTTCCCTTTCGTGCCCGTCGTCTACTGAGATTGTCCTCGACTGCGGAGCTGCGACGACAGCTGGAGGCTGCGACGCTGTCGAGAAGTTGGTTCGGCCGTCGCCGAGAAGTTCCCGGGCGCGAAGATCGAGGTGGGCGCGTCCGATAGGCCCTGGTTCAAGTTCGCGAACGGCCAGTGGGGCCAGGCGCTGTCCAAGGTGTGGCTCTTTGCGCCCATCGGCTGGCTGGGCATCTACTTGCTGGGCGCCGATGAGGTGCCGGTGCTCGCGGGGGTAGACCGGCTGGATCAGCATGACGTCTCTTTTCGCAGAAACGAGCTGGAGACCTACCTCAGCGATGACAAGACCACGAATGTCCAACTCCGGAAGGGCAAGGGCGGCCACCGCTTGCTGGACGTCCTGAGTTCGGCCGGCAGCTAGGGACAGCGCACCGGAATTCCGTCCTCCCCGGGACTCGCAGGTGACCAGAGAAAAGAGGGAGTACAGTATCAGGGCATCGGCGTGGGTGGTCTGATGATAGGCGTACGATTACAGTTACAGAGTGTTAAACATCAACGGTTGGAAATGGGTTGCACTCTGCCATACCACGAGATTTATATGGTAAACCATGTGACGGGATACAGTCCAGAGCCAGATGAATCAGAACTTGGCAGATATGTTCGGGAAGACTGGTTTTCGACATATTTAGAACCTTCGAACGCCCTAATGATGCTCGACGTTTTGGAATGTGCTGGCGTAGGGCGACGTGTTTGCACAGTTCGGTGATTATTGACGACGGTCCTGTGACGATTGCAACCTCTGGGAGGTGGCTTTATCGCCCATTGCCGGATGGGGTCAGTGCGATTCGTACCCGAAGCTGGTTTCGTCCAACGCCGACTGCACCATTGGCATTTCGGCTCCAAGGTATTCGAGATCAGCTCAGTGCTTTCCAATCCTCCATGCTTCGTCCTGATGGGCGACAAGAGGCTCTACCCCGACCTACCATGTGCGGCGGCAGAGCAGACGGACTGGTCTCTGAGCAAGGGGGCCGATCCGAGGGGTCCTCGCATGACCAGCTGGCCGTGCCAGGGGGGCCCATGCCGTGTCGAGCTACACCAACAACCGCTTCGGAGTGTGGCTGACGTGCGAGAGGTGCGCCTTCAGGCTGGACTACGCTCCGAAGAAAGGGTGCAGGGGCAAGTGCCGCAAGGAGCCGAAGACGGCCCTGGTGACGGTGGCTCTTCGCCGGCTCCAGGAATCGGGGTACACCCCGACGGCCGCGAGGGTCGAGGCGCGCATGAAGGCCATCGAGGCGGAGCGCGTCATCGATACGGGGCACTACATCAAGAGCGACCCGGGCAAGGAGGGCTACTGGACAGCCCGCAAGACCGAGACCGAGGGCGTCAAGATCGAGATCAAGATCGATCCAGGGAGGCCATCGGCGGCAGCCAGACCGTCGACTGGAGTGCCGACTGCGGTGCGCACCGTGCGCGCGGTCGGAGCGGACCCAAGTTCTGCGGCATCGGATTCAACGCCCCGCAGCAGCACGTGCGATGTGGTCTCGAGTGCCGCGGCGGACCTGGACGAGACGCCCGCGCTCACGACCAAGCAGAGGGACCTCTTCATCGAGTGGGCAGTCTTGGCCCGGGGAGTCAGGCGCCTGAAGGTGAAGCCAGAGGTGAAGCAGGAGGACTTCGTGGCGATGCCGGTGCCGGGGGGCATGGGGGATGTCTACATGAAGGGAAGCAAGTTTCGATCAAGCAGCGCCGCGCGATCCAGAGCGGCATGGCGGCACTGGGCATGCTCGTGAACGGGCTGATGCTGGGCCTTGTGCAGACAGGTTCGGCAATTCGAGTGGACTTCGCCGAAGTCGCGTGCTCTCCAACTTCGAGGTTGACAGCCGGTCTGATCAATGAGGGTTTCATTTGCCAGCGCATCAGCCTGAAGCAGGGCTACGGCCTCCACAAGAAGGGCGACGCTCGTCGTGCCAAGGAGTGGTTCAATACGACGTGTCCTCGCAAGGCGTGGTTTTCGACGCCATGTGCCTACTTCTCGTTGATGCAGAACCTTACCCCCGAACGCAAACGACGACCTGGCAAGTGGGGGAATTTCCTCCGATCGCGACTTCGGGCTCGCGCTATGAACGGGCACTGCGTGGATATGGCCTTGGAAACTCTACGACGCGATGGTGATATCTACTGGGGGTGGCCGTGCAAGTGCAGTGGCTGGTCTACGCCGGAGCTCAGCCGGTTCAGGCGCGAGGCGGAGAATATCATCGGACGATCTCTCCGCGTGGTCAGGGTCGACGCGTGCCAGGTCGGCATGCGCGACGATCATGGCGTATTCAGGAGCAAGTCTTGGGGTATCTTCACCAGTGACGAGACCTTCACGCAGTGGATGGCACTACGCTGTGCGAAAGACCATCCTCGCAGCACGCTCGAGGGGCGCGACGCTGCGGCGGCGTCGGCCTACTATCCGGATCCGATGATTCGGAGATTGGTCAAGGGTTTCGCCAAGGACCGGCGCGGTCAGGATTTCGCGGAGGACTTCTGGGCAATGAGCGCGCTGCAGGACTACGAGCAGCAGTTGCGCGGCATCGAGTCGGGCATAGACATGCATTTCAAGAAGATGCAAGTTGATGGGCCTCCACATTTTCCAACGTGAAGGCGATGCTCCAGAGACGCGGGTGTCCAAGTTGGCAGCAGGCGTTCGTGGGCGAGCTGATCTGCGATGCCTGCGCCGAGACCCAGGACACGAAGCGCCAGGCCGTGGTGTCACTCTCTATGCCACCAAAGCTGTGGCAGACGGTGAAGCTGGACTGCTTCGAGCTGGAGGTGCACCACAGGAAGCTGTTCGCGGTGCTCTACATGGACGCGGCCTGCAAGTTGGCAGTTCGCAGTGTCCTCAAGGAGGTGGATACCAAGGGTAAGAAGGCGTACTTCCAGCCGTCTGTCGCCCAGGTGTTGTCGGCGTTCCTGGAGGGCTGGTGGCAGCGCAAGCCGCGGTGCCAGTTCCTGATCTCGGACCCGGGCGGCGGTTTCGTGAGCAACCAGTTGCGCGAGTGGTGTGGCAAGAACGCCGTGGGCATCATCCAGAGCCCGGGCGAGTTCCATGGTCTGACGGCCGACCTGGAGATTCTTATCAGGCAGATCAAGAAGACCGCTCGGCGCATCTCCTTAGGCGGGCCGACGCTATCGTTGGCCGACTGTGTGTCGCTGGCCTGCGCCGCTCACAACAACCAGCACAAGGCGTCGGGCTGCGCACCAGTCCAGTGGGCGCACGGTACCAACCACCAGGGCTACCAGTTCGCGGAGGAGGCTGGTCGCCTGGATGGGGGCGGCTTGGCACACACCGAAACTCATCGTCTTTTGGCAGAGCGGGTCTACCTGGAGGAGCAGGCTCGTTCAGTGGCGATTCGGCTTCGGCACTCCATGAGGCAGAAGCTTCTCTCGATCAAGATCGGCGACTGGATCATGTACTTCCGCCGTGGTAAGAACACTGGAGCTCGAGGTTCGTGGTTCGGACCTGCGAGAGTTCTGGCCATCGAGCTGAAGGTCAACCTCCAGCGTGAACGTGCCGACGAGTCCGCTTCGATCGAAGACGAGATTTCGGTGGCGTGGATCGTGCATGGCACGAGGCTTATTCGGTGTCATCCGACACAGCTGAGGTCGAGCAGTCAGCGTGAGGTGGTCGTAGCATCGCTCAAGGGTAACATCGACAGGGGCTCGCCGACCAACGCCTCCAATGTCTTTCAAGGTGCTGGGCGCGGTGAGTCTACCGATTTGGCAGGCGACCTACCTTCGGAGCGCGAGATTGCCGAGGGCCTTTCAGACCTACCAGAGCAACCAGGACCAGGTGAAGATTTTCTCCAAGGAGATCGGCGTGAATTTCATGATGGTGCTCAGGCTGGAGACGACGGTGCAAACCTTCATCCAGTTCCTCGAGATGTTCCTCCAGATTTGTCTCGAGTACCAGTTCCAGAGGATGATGATGGACCAGGCCGAGATCTTCACCAAAGGGTCCAAGTCACAGGTGATCAGGGCTGGAAGCCGATCAGGCGGGTCCGGTTGAGGCACAAGGCATCTCCCTACGACGCGCCTTATGGGCCAGAAGCGACGTCGGCGGCACCAGAGGAAATCACCAGTGGCCCTGCAGGTGCTCTGATTGGCGATGAAGCCGCGGTAGTTCCCCGAGACGGTAGCCCGGCAGAGCCTCTTGGGGTGGGACCCGACTCTGCGGACGGGCCGGTCGCAGAGGGTTACGCGGGGAACCAGGGCCCTGCCGGGGAGGCCCCCACTAGTGAAGCACATGAACGTGACATAGAGGAGCCAGAGACCAAGCACATCAAGCTCGGAGAGATGGATTTCATGACGCGCGACTTCGAGGACGAGGTCAAGTACCTGGAGGCCTGGGGCAACTTCAACAACCAGTCCGTGGCCTACCTGAAGGACACGACCCTCGAGCGCGAAGTGATCGAGGTCGCGACCGATTTCACTCACATTGGAGCCTTCTTTCAAGACTCTACGATCTGGCAAGAGGCTTGGCGACGGCAAGGCGACAGAGGTCACCTACTCCAAGCTGGCGCCAGGGCAGCAGCTCGAGTTTGACGAAGCGATGTGCAAGGATATCAGCCAGGTCATTGCGACCAAGGTCTTGAAGCGCATCGCCCAGGAGGAGCTCGCCGAGATCGACGAGTCGCGATTGCTCAAGATGCGCTGGGTCCTCACCTACAAGTACCAGGAGGGTGGCGCACGCAAGCCGAAGGCTCGGTTAGTCATTCTGGGCTACCAGCGCCCGAGTCTGACGGAGCTCTCTACGGCGGCGCCTACGCTGGGGAAGCCGGCTCGCAACATGCTGCTCCAGGTGTGCGCGCAGCACAAGTTCAAGCTCAAGTTCGGCGACGTCAGCTCAGCTTTTCTCCAGACCGAAGCGAGCGAGGAGTTCGAGAGTCTGAATGTGAAGGTTCCTCCGGAAGTGGTTCATGCTTTTCCTGATGAGCTGGGGCGTCCTTCGCAGATCTTGAAGATGGTCAAGTCTTTCTATGGATTGACGACAGCTCCGAGAGCATGGTGGCTTGACATATCACGCAAACTTCGTGACCAAGGTTGGCGACAACTACGTACCGACCAATGCGTGTGGATCTTGCTGGATTCCAACAACCAGCTGAAGGGTATCATCGGCGTCCACGTGGATGACTTCATCATCGGCGGCGACGAGACGTCGAACTTGTACGGGGACGCGGAGAAGGCCATCAGGGACCTCTACAGATGGGGCGCATGGACTTCCGGCCTGGCCGAGTTCAGTGGACTACGCGTTCGCCAGTTCAAGGATATCTCGATCACGCTGGACCTCTACGACTACACGAACAAGTTTATCACGGAGGCCGAGATCGACGCCGACCGCAAGAAGCAGGCTCATCTACCACTCGAGCCGAAAGAGATCTCACTCCTTCGTGGAGTACTGGGTGCAGCCAGTTGGAGGGCACAGCAAGTGTCCCCACAGTATGCGGTGGACGTTGGGCTTGCTTTGTCTCAAGTCAACAGCGCCAAGATCAGCGACTTGGTGAATGCCAACAAGCTTGTTAAGGACATGCGTAAATCGGCCTCGCAGGTGATCAAGTTTCACCAGTTCGAGAACTACGATTGGCACGAGTTGTGGATGGTGCAGTGGGCGGAGGCTAGTGACAAGCTCAGGCCCGATGGCAGCAAGACTGGCGGGCTGGTGACAGGCCTCTCGACTCCGGATTTTGCGAACGGCAGCGTGGCAAACGTTTCGATACTTGGATGGAGATCCTTCAAGCTACCTCGCAAGATTTCGGGCTCCAACAACAACGAGACGCAGTCGACCGCGTTCGGCGACGAGAGTTTGTGGTTATCTCGACTGATGTGGGCAGAATTACATGGAGTCGAACCGACTCGTTGGAAGTTGGACGACGCTGTCAAGACCGTGCCAGGCATGCTCATCACAGATTCACGCGGCATCTACGACGCGATTTTGAAGTCGGGGTCTCCTCAGTTGGGCATGCGCAGCTTCAGATCAGGCGAAGAGGCCAGAGGCATCAAGGAACAGATCTTGCGCACTGGCGTTTCTTTTAGATGGGTGAACGGTTTGGCCATGCTAGCAGATAGCCTGACGGAGCCGGGATATCCGGCTCGACATGTGATGGAAGAGTTTTTGGCCACGCAGCGCTGGAAGTGTACTTCTGACGAGATGTTCCAAAGTGGACGTCGGAGGCAGCGCGATGGCAAGGGCGCTTTCGCAGGCGCGCCCGAGGAGGCCGACAGTGGCTGCAGCGAAGGTTTTTTAGATCCTTTGGAGTCGTTGTGCGACGATTCCTTTCTTTTTGATTCGACTCGCAGCCTAATGCGGTCTCGGTGCATGTAGCTTCAGGATTGAGAAGAGTATAACCGGTGTTAGCTATCAACAGTCAGTCCTGAGCACTACCTGCCCGAAGCCTCTCTGTGTTGTGGCTTTGGCTCAAGTGCGGGATATGCATGCTGTTACATTCGTTTCACGTGGCCCCAGGAGCCACCCCTTTCAGCACGGCTAGCGACGCTGTGACGACTCATGCGTTATATAGTCATCGAGTTGGGTGAGAGATTTATCTTCGGAGCTTCCTGGCAATGTACTGCTGCGCCGATTCCGCCCACGCTCCGGGGCCCGTCTTTTGGGCCATCTGGGGCCTCCTCCAGATGCGCTCCGGGCCCAGCGGCCCCCACCGGTCCCAAAGTTTGGCCAGATCAGTTGTGTGTGTATATATATACACACGGCTTCATTCTATTAGTACCGCTGTATATTGTACACCGTACATTACACCAAGTAGTTTGCTTCAGTGTGTGCAGCACATATTGTTATAATCTCACTGCTTGCGCATTGCATTCGTATGTTAATACGTCTATGCGTCGTTATATTTATATCTAAGGGCCTGAGGCTCCTTGGATGTTCGTTGGGATCTCGTCGAGGCCTCTCGGGGGCCTCCTGGACGCAGTTTTGAGGCGTCTTGGGGATTTGGGGCGTCTTTGGGCGTCTCTTGGGACCTTTGAGGGGCCTTTTTGGGACCTCCTGGGGACCTCGGGCAGTGATAACTTGTTATTGCAAATCATAAGGCGACAGTAGGGGGCGAAGCGACCCGCCGGCGTCGCAGAGCGCGACGGCGGGCGGCTGCATGACCACCCGCCACGCGCCGTTCCGTCGGGCGGGCCTGGCTCCCGCGCGGGCTTGCTCGCATGCCGCGCGGCCGTGCGTCGGGGTCCTCTCCTGCTCTCCTCACCTCCGCGCGCGGTCGCGTCGTCTCCGTTCTGCCGCCTGGCCGCGGGGCGGGATGTCAAGTTCCCGGTCATGCGTGTGGCGCCCCACCTGCCCATAGTGGCACTCTGGGGGTAGGGCGTCCGCCCAGGGTGTCCTCTCGGCGACTCGCGGCGTGTCCGTTCGCCATAGTGCGGCGGACGCGTCCGCGGTCCCGGTTTCGTTTTCTCCCTCCCACCACCCTCGAGGGGAGTATGGTACCCATGTGCTTCGGCCAGCGCCCTGACGCGCCACCCGCCAGCGTCGGTCGACGTCGCGGGTCGGCTATTCGGCTCGGGGGGCGCCCGGCCGCGGCCGCGCCCAACGCTGATAGGGTGCCGTCTTTCCCTCTTGGGGTGGCATCGTTGTCGGGCGTCGCCGCAATGGAAACTTACGTTGAGGCGGAAGGCCTCTGATTTTCGGCTCCCTCTTGAGCCCTCTTGGGAGGCTCTCTTGAGTTGTCTTGACTTTACAGTGAGCTGCGATGCAGGCGAGAGGCAACGAGCGTGTGTCCAAGGCCGTTTGTGCTCAAGCGGCCCGCCGCCCAGATCTGATTACACCTCAGTGCGAGGTGTGCCGCTAGCCATCGAGACCAAAACATCCTTGCTTGAGATGGCTCGTCGATCCCGCGACGATTTCCTACTGCTGGGGCTATCGTTACAACGGTGCAGCAGGGCAGGAGCTGTGCTTGGCCTAGCGCGTAGCTTCTGGTCGGGCCTACCCGCCTCCTTCAAACTTGGTAGCGGAGCTTACCTATGGTGGTCAGCTCTAGCTTTACTTCTCACCATCCACGGCACTATCTGGTGGACAACTGACATGATGGAACATCAGGGTGCAGTGGTTCTGCGCGGAGGAATGTGCATAAATATGCACATCCGCAAGGACACTTGCAGTGTTACCTCTGCCCTCGCAGAGGCCTCTTACTCGAGTCCTGCGTCCTTGCGCTACTACACTCCTGACGTCCACCCACCTGCTCCAATTGGAAACTTCTTCGAAGACAAAATGCGTGCAAACGTGCGATGCGACATTGTGCCGCCTCCACCCCCGCGCAGGCTCACGGCAATACACCACGACCCCCAACCAACCACATCTGACTACGACCTACGAGGCCACTGGATTGGCATAGCTATCTTTGGGCCCATATGCGTTGCTATCGGGTGTGCGGTGGGGCGCATGCGTGGCGGAGACGACTCAAGAACAACCGGCTACCGCTGGGGCCTGGGCGGTCAAGTACCTTTCCGCGAATTCGCTCGCGAGGTGCATGCCTGGATCAACGCGACCAGAGTCGCTATGGCGCCCTCCCAACAAGCCGCAGCACTGCAGCGAGGTTCGGGGGGCCTCGCACGGACCATAGCCGTGAGAGTTCCCCCGGCAGTTATGAATTTCGGCTTTAATATAGGTGGCCGCCATGCCGATGGTGCCATCTACTTCATGTTCCTCTTAAGCACGAAGTTCGAGAACCTAGAAGAGGAACGCCAACTCAACTCTGGCACAGCTCTCATTGACTTCCGAGTCCATGCGGGGGAACGCATCGACTGGACTCGGGCACGCTTCGAGATAGCCCGCTATGAAGCTGAAGCGGCAGGCTTCAGCAACCTCAACTTTCAAATTCTAACGGTTATTCTGTTCAGAGCCTTAGAAGTGGGGGCGCCGCGTGCACGACATTTTCTGCAGCCGCTTA
Source organism: Prorocentrum cordatum (assembly GCA_963575745.1). NCBI lineage: Eukaryota > Dinophyceae > Prorocentrales > Prorocentraceae > Prorocentrum > Prorocentrum cordatum. The sequence continues at coordinate 129,348 of CAUYUJ010015230.1, forward strand.
ACCACCGCATGCCGAGGGGCAAGCAGCAAATTGATCCTCTGTTTGAACGCATGAGATCATGTGCCCACATTGCTGAGCGGACCCTTGGTAATATTAGTGGTTTCTTCAGCCACGGTCACCGTGCACAGACCTTTCATGTTGAAGCTAACGCAGGGCAGCCTGCTGCCAACGTCTGGAACGACGCTCCACAACCGACGGATACCGCCACACTATTAACTCAAAATGGTGGTTCGGCCTCGGGTTTGCAAGACTCCTGGGCTAGGTTTCGGGCCCAGCGGGGCAGCCCGCTGAGTCCGACTTCGACTCTGGAACCGACGCCGACGCGTCTTCAGACGACGAGGCGAATGTCCTAGACTACTCCGACATGCCCACGTATCTTACGGAAGAACAACAGGCACAATGGCTATTCTTAGGATATCATAAACATAAACGCAGGTTGAGACGATTTATTAAGAAGCCAGTTCGTAAGGTACGACGTACTATCCGACGGGCACTCAGGGGAAAGGGTATGAGGTCGAGGGAAGGGCAAGGGCAAACGACGGCGACTACATGGCAAAGGTATGTTAGCTTTCTTGGCATCCCTTACTGATCCGCAATACGAAGAGTTGGTCCTTGGTGCAGGTAGGAACCGTAGGCGCGCTACAGGAAAGGGCAAGGGGCGCCGGGGCAACCCGAAGGGTGCTGACGGCGAAACAATGAATGAGGTATCTGCCATAGGACGCAATATTTTCGCCGTGAATGCCCTCTGGGCGATAGGAGAAGCATAGGCCCGTCGATACATTTGGCTCGAACTGATTCGGACATACAGTATGTTGACTGGGAGGCACTTTTAGCCGACCCTGCCGACAGCTCAGTTACAGTTGTTAACTTCATGGCTGCCAGATGTTTGAGTGCCAGTATGTCCTTCGAGAATTGCGCCAGCGAGCTGTTCGAGGAGATCGTCGCTGGCCACGATGATATCAGCCCGGCAGACAGCCTGGGCATGCCCATCGCGGGGCAACCTGCCGAAGTCGGATTGGTCGAGACTTTCTATGTGCCCGCCGAGGCAGATCATGAACTGGCGGGGGCACCCGCGAATTCAGAAGCCACGGTTCCTGCGATGGAAGGGGGAATGCAATTTATGCGTGATCCTCGGGTGATTGGGAACCCGACAAACATGGAAGTGTATGATGACGATCCTTTGCGGGGGAACCCGCGAGATGCTGGTGATCTGTCAGAGCGCACCCAGTGCGAACTCGGCCACGACGAAGGAATTTAATATGCATTCGTAGCCGCGGAGCGTTCCCTGAGCCGCCAGGGGCGATCGGCAGGCCGTCGAGCCTGGAGATGCGCGTACCGCGCGGACGATGATGACGAAGAGTGAGAAATGGGCCCGCGTCTGTTACGTCGCGGTCGGGTCCGCAGTTATTCGCGCGAGCACTCGCGCGCGCGCTCCAGCGGTGCTCGCTCTAGCGGCCTACAGCGCCCTCGCCCTCCTGATACGGGGGCCCCGAGGACTCCACCGAGGAGGGGCAATAGACCTGACACCCCACCGAGGAAGGAGCGCTTGCGGGGACATCCGCCTCAGAGGGAATATCCTCCATGAGAATGCTCAGAAGGCGAGATGCAGCGCCTTGTCAACTGCGAGGGTGCTGGGGTGGCTCGCCAACGCGTGCCTCCTGATGCGATGCGATGGTGCCAGGGCCGAGGTCGGGCCGAATGCCAGATCCGTCACTGGTACTCGCTGCGCAACGTTGAACGAGAGGACGAAGGCAAAGTCATTCCCTCAAGAAGGACAGGGGCTGTCAACGCACAAGAAGCCCTCGTAAAGTGGGACAAGAAGAGGGCCATCATGGAAGAACGGAGACGTTACCGAGGTGTTGTTTGTTTTTGTTGTGTGCATGCCGACAGACCTGGCTGCCCCATGAGGCGCCCCTCAAGGGGCCCCAACTTCCGCGAGACACTATGGGTCTGGTCTCATGGTGATGATCGCGGTCATTTCACCGATCCGAACAAGACTGCGCGCAGAGACCAGTTGGCGCGCCTGGCTTGCAAGGCAGCTGAAGATCATGAAAAACCCAGTGCCAAGGTTATGCGGGGGAACCTTTCACGTGCTCACTACTTGAAGGTATTCGATCGTGAATGGCATGCTGGGAAACCCTCTTCGTCCAAACAAGAAGATGACGACCAGCCAGAATATGATGGAGCTGAGGACTTGGCCGAAGCTGTGGATCCCACGGCAGCGGCTCCTCCGGGGTACGACGCGGACTACTCTGGAACGAACCTCACTTCTGACGCGGGCGCCACTCGCGAAATTGACCCACCTATCGAGCCCGGTGACAGGATTACCGAAGATAAGAATCTCCAAAAAGACAGGATAATTGCTTACTACGAACCAAGGATTGGATGGATAAAGGCCCCTAGTGCACAAAGGATCGCAGTCGACTTCTACGGCTTGGCTTGCAGAAGAAAGACCAGGACCATGAACGTGGCGCTCAATGGGCCTGGTGAATCTGTGGACCTTAATCCCGGCAGAGGGCCCATGAGTTTTGAGCCGTGGGTCCTTGCAGGAGCAAAGCCGAGGGCACCCTTCCCAGTCGAAGAAAGATCCACCAATAGTTTTATCTCCATCCTCGAATTATTCGGGCAATCCTAAGCCGCTCGGACCTAGTTAGTTTGCGCCACCGCCTCAACAGAAGAAGAGAAAACCCTCAGGTGATCCCAATGCTGGTGGCAGTAAGCATCAGCGATCTGCGGGGCAACCTGCTGAGCGACATCGATCCAGAGGACCGGCAGTGACCGCCGCAGCAGCTGCATTTCAGGGCGCCAGCACTCCTCCTCCGAAGGAGCCCGTGGCTCGTCGTGGCCCTGCGCTTGGCCGGGCGCGCGGGGCAGGCTGGGCGCCGACGCTGGAGGGATCATCGAGGGCTTCTTCTGTCAAGGCATGGTGCCAAGCGGAGGTTTTTGGAAACTACATCAAAGGCATCAGGGGCAGCTCCCGAGGACAAGACATCTGAGTTTTACGACATCAGTGAGAGGGAGCGACAGGACTTCGACATTAGTGCCCCTGGGACTCCCAGGGGACCCGCAGGCGCTGGCTCATCATCTGCAGGCGCTCGCGCGCCAGCAGCACCTGCAGCGGCCCAGTCAGCAAGGGGGTCCGATGAGCCAGATCCGCGTTCCGCGGGGCAATCTGCTCTTACTCTCGACATGCCCGTGGAATGCATGCAGTACTGGGCATGTATGTGCACGCCCAAGCACATGAAGATCAACCCAGCGTATCATCCTCACATGGATGACGGGTCTAATCGATGCATCGTTGTGACGCGCAACATCAGAGATACTGCTGTCGTTGCCGATGAGGACGCTCACGCACGTCAGGGTGTACGCAATCCCAGGCGTAGATGCCCTGCCCTCAGTTACCAGTCCGAGGAGAGCTACTTGAAGGGGATCCTCAAGGAACAGAGAGTTGTTGGACCAGACCTGAACTTCGACGAGCAGCGCCGATGCTCAGAGTGGCTCACTACAGCTACTCGTCACAAACCATTTCGTAATAACAATATTTCTGTTAGGTTTCTGGCAGCAGTACCGTCTTTCGACGAGTTCGGTGGAGCTCGCGGAGCTGCTCAACACTTGGCCACCTGAGGGTAGCGAGCGCTACCATGGCAAGCACCTGGAGACCGTCCGGCGTTGCCTCAGCAACCGCCATTGGGCATATCAACCATAGACTGTGCTGAACCTGATTGGCATGGTTGACAACACCGGTATACAGAAAAACAGTCTCCAGGTCAAGAAGTGTAAGTTCGCTACCGAGACTCACGATGCGTATTTTTTGCGCCCAAGTAATGGACATAGCAGTCCTGGGGCAAAGTGCCCTGAGTCTTTATGTAGATGTATATATATATATGTATGCCGATAACTGCTTTGACCACTCCAGGTGCACCTAGTGATTTCGTTCATGGTTCCCAATGGGCGAATATCCCGAAATGCTTCGTACAAGACTGCCATGCCGTGCTGATGACGCATCCAACCAAAGAGGCAGACAATTTGTTCGTGGTTGTTCGTATTTACCGGGTGATAACAGGACTCATTCCGGCCTGCGCATCGATTGCGAAGTATTGGTTACGATTAGTTTGAAAGACTTACTTCGCGATAGTACGGCTATTTGGCGCTCAGCAAATGCTATTATGACGGCAGGCAGGAGCGGCATAATTCCGCCGACCCACATCGTCCAGCTCATTGGCATCCTGCCTAGCTCGGATCAATGTAGGTACAACCGCGTGGGACATGTGGATCAATGCCCTGTGTATGTGGGATAGCGAACGAGCGGAAAAATCTGCGTGATGCTATTCTTGACGATTTATTTGATTCCAAATAATGCATCATCGTTGAAGGATTGGTTTTTTTCCAAAGACCCCTATGCAATTCGAAGTGTCCCGAACCGACGCCCATCCAGGAGGTCGAATTCGCCGCGGTATTTTGCTACAGGAGGGGTACCAAACGGGGACACTTGCAGGGGGATGAGATGAATCATGGATTCAGGCCCAGAGTGCGGACGTGTCTGGTATGACGTCAAATGGGGTACTCCCAATGACGGGTTGTGCGCTAACGACCCGTGGCGTGCTCAGGCACAGCAGTTGACAGTACCTGCAGGGCAACTTGCGTCGTTTGCAATTATGAGTGAGCAGGGCTGCGACTCCATTTTGGGCGTCACAGAGTGTTGGGAGCACCAACAGCCTGCAGGCCAGGCTTCAGAGCATTTGGATGGACCCACAGCTCTACCAGGCTTTGCAGGCGACGTCGCCGTTCGCATCGCCGCGTCCACTTGCGGGGCAATCTGCTTTCCCTGACCGCGACGCTGCCCAGAGGACTGACAGTTTGGTTGGTCAACAACAGTGGATGTACTGGCACTTGCTCGAAACCGCGCAGAGTATGCGTAGGGATGGCATCGACCACCCTAACGCCAGCTGGACACCGCCTTGGGAATTTGTTCGCGCCCCAAATCCATCACCAGACAACCCCAACAGGTACGGATATGTCCCAGCGCTTTTCAGTCATCCGACATGCGATCCGACAGCTGCTGAGCGCCCCACAGCCCCTCCGATGGACGTCCCGTTGTTCCTTGACTACCATGCTCAGGTGACGGGTGGCCCTCGTGTGGGGGCGCAGCCGGATAACCCGTAAGTGCGGGCGACAGCCGACGACTTCTATCAGTCTCAGTTGGCGCGCGGCTCTGGCTACGCGACAGGAGTACTGGGCCAGATTTCTCATTGTGGATATCTGGCTACTCCCATGGATCCTGATGTGACGCAACAGGCCCCCAGCCTGGTAGTGCCATCATCCATGGGGGAATTGCGCCCAGAGATCCTGGCCATCCACGAGGCGCAGCAGGCCAACCTCTCAATGCACTTGGCCCGCCAGCGCCGCAACCAGGAGCGGCGGGTAGACAGGCTGCTGGGCCGTGCGGGGCAACCTGCTACTCCAATTTCTGCATGGGCACCTGCCTTCAATCTGGCCGCGCTCGCAGGCATGCAGTCGCCATCGGTTCCACCGATCCAGTATGAGGTTGGTGAATCCACTCTGGAGCGCCAGACGCGTATCGGGCCATCGGCGACGCCGCTGGTCATAAGCGACGATGACTTCAACAAGTGCGCCATATGCCTGGGCAACTTCATCAATCACGACAAGGTCTGGGGGCTCCAGTGTGGCCGCATATTCCATGCACAGTGCTGGGACCGAGTGGCGCACGCGCATGTGGATAGGCAGCTGGCTGGCACCCTAGAAGGTGCTGCAACTGAGGCGCCCTGCGCTTTTTGCGCGCGCGTTGGTCCCATCGCAGCTGAGTTTCATTATGCCCTCGCCGGAGTTTAGGGTGCAGCAAATCGTTATGAAGAGATACATCGCGGGGCTAACGAGCTCAGGGACCTTCGCGAAGAGCTCGACCGCATCGTGGCGATGATGACGAACAACTCGGCAGTTGCCGCAACAACACCTGCGGGGTAACCTGTTTCATCATCCAATGCGGTGCAGGCGACAGCAGCTACCGCGCCTGCTACTGATGCGCCTATGCCATTGATAGCTGAATCAGCCAACAACGCAGGGGCACCTGCTACGACTGCACCTGCAGCGTTGCCTGCCAATGATATGTGGCTGAGGCGTATGGAGAGAGCCACCGAGCTCCACATACGTGCACGCCCCACGGGCGAGACATCCGCCCGCGTTGCCAGCGCAGGACGGAAAGCCCCGGTAAGCGTACGCAGCGGCAACAGTGCCATATCCGAGCGCAACATGCTACACGCGGTGTTGATGGTGAACGCAGATGGCCAGGTAGCCATGCGAGCCGACGAGGATACGTTCATGAATATGCCGCTCTCATCTGCACCACGCCCGCACATGCGCGACGAGTGCCCGACGGCCTGGATCTTCGAGCAGAACCCCATCACTGAGGAGGAGGCCCGCAGGTACATGAACGTCCTCACGTCCCTGACGAGGAACGATTGGGTATTGGAGCAGAGGCGTCGCAAGGGCATGTATGGAACCACGCTGTCCGAAGTGCCAGGTATGTTCGGAGAACGCCATGAATTGGCCCTGGCCGCGAACAGTGGGGCCATGGTTGATGGTATGCTGACAATCCTTCTGGACATCGGCAGCAACATCAACGTCTTCGGTCTGAAAACGGCACAGACATCTGGACGTGTATCCCGCTCTCACGGACACGATTTCAAGAAGTTGGCTTTGACGAAGAGGCTCTGCGTGTCTGGAGTGGGGCATGGCGCCGCTGTCTGCGACATGTCCCTGCAGTAAAAAATTGCGTACAGTGGGGGAGGAGATCCAGCGGGGGCACCTGCTGTGCCGAGACTGGGCACCTACTGAGCTAGCGTGGCTGAGGTTTCAGGTTTTTTTTTTTCGCTTTCCTGGGTCTGAGGAGTCTGTCCAACATGGGGACTATCCTGATTCTGGAGCAGGGGCACGAGAAGATGGTCATCCCCGGCTCTGAGATGCACGAGCTCCTCCTTGGAAAGGGCGCCAGAGTGCCTGATCAGATGAAAACGCCCTCGGGGCACTTGGCGCTCGAGGTCGACGAGTGCGGGGCCGCGACGGAGGATAAAGGGTCGATGTCGTTTACTATTGCGCCGATCCGAGAATTACCCCAATTTCGCCACCGCGCTCGCCGCGGCCATCTGGGGTGGCGCGCGCAGGATAGGACCCGCGGGGCCCGAGGGCGGATGGGGGCGATGTCGCGAGGGCAGAGCCGGCGCGCCGACGGGCAGCCCAGCGCTCCGTTTGGCAGGAGGGGCCAAGTACAATGCAAGGGCAGAGCCTAACCCCGCCTGGGTTCGCGGGATCGGGTTCCCCTGCCCACTTTAGAGTTAACCCCCAAACGGTGTACTGACCCGAAAATGAGCAAACGGCATAGGACAAAGCCTTCGGGTCCGGTCATGCGACGACCCGAAAAGTTTACCGGCCGACCTGCAAGTGGCCAAATGCCATAGGACTTGTGCCAGAACAAAATGTCGGGTCTGGTTCGAACGACCCGAAAATGCGCGAACCGCGGAGGACTCTTTACAAAAACATCATTATCGAGGTCTTCGGGCCCAGTCCGAAGAAACCGAGCATGGGCAAACCGCGTAGAATTTCCAATCAAAAACAGTTTCTCGGTGGTTCCGGGCCTCGTCCGAAGGGGCCGCCGATGGGCAGACCGTTCAGGACTTCCTGCACGAGAAAAGGTTTGCTGGGTGAGCCATTGTCAACGGGGCCGCGCCCCGCGCGGGATCGGCGTTCGCGCGGGGGCGCGGCTGCTCTCGCCTGTCCAGGGGGATGAATTGCCGCGCCCTTCCAGCATAGCGTTTGCGCTGCATTCGCGCGGCGCCGCGCTTCTCAAATCGGAATATACTTTCGGAGCGCTGATGTATCGCGGCTAATCCTCACTGCGAAGATGCCCCGTTGCTTGTCAAGGAGGCAGTTGACGCAGAGCCAGCCGCAGGGCAACCTGCATCGAGCAGTGCGGGGACACCCGCGACGAGTGATGCCCATGCGTAGAAGATGTCTCAGGATGCCAAGGGCATTTGCTTCTCCATTGACGAGGAGACGCTTGCTTTCACGATCCAGTCTTTGGTGAACAACACCTTGAAGACCTGGCATCGCAGGAACGCGTCCTTCGGGAATGTCCCCGCGCCGGCCGACCAGGAGTGCGCCCCGCGGAACTTGCGGGCGAAGGTCTACCGGGCCATCTGCGAGGAGGGCAGCAAGTGGATGCCCCCCGACGCGAAGGCAGGGGCACCTGCGGGGGTGGATGATGCCGCTGAGAAGTTTGATATTTTCACTTCGAGCAGTGGCTCAGCAGCGCAGCATGGCACGGGCATTTGGACGCCCCCATCGCTTGAAAATGAATGACGGGGGCAGGCGCGTGCCGCGGTCACTGGCGCTTGCTCCGACAGGCCGAATACTGCGGTTCTGTTGTCTAGCGCGGGGGAACCTGCATTATTTTCCCAGGCGCCGGCTGTGCGCGCCAGGGACATTGGCAAGCCCGGCTGCGTGGCTGCCAAGGATTGCAGTGGACCCGGCTGTGTGGCCGCTGCAGCAAATGAGCGCTCATCGCATCATTATCATTCTCGTGCATTTGTCATTGGGGACATACGGACAGCTTGCGCTGAACTCCCAGCTCGTGTGGTCACATGTGCGACCGTATCTCACGTGTAGAGGTTATGACCTCCACCGGTGCACAGTATTTGGGTCCTTTACTCTCGGGGGATGATCGCTTGCCATTGGTGGCAACGCCCGCTGACTGGTACGTTAGGTTGCTTGGGAAGCGGGCAGGGCCACATTGCCAGCGCATCCAACATGTGATGACTAAGTCTCGGGCTCTACGCATGTTTATAGTACTTGGGACCACCAGGTTATTTCTGTAAACAAGGTCCCATGCGAGATGCTACAGAAGATTTAGACATGCAGGTCATGCGTATGCGATGTTGCCACTCCGGTTTGAAATGCGACCGTCCAAGGAAGTTGGCTAGCAGACCGTATCTGCAGGTGGCAACTGCCAATACGCGCATCCCTACTAATCTGTGGAGATGCACGTGCCGGACTGCAGGGGAACCTGCACAATTTGCTGAGCGTGACTTGGACTGGTCTGGCCAAGGCGCTCAGAAGGCATAGTGGCGTAATAAAGCTCTGGCTATCATGACTGCAAGGTTGATTGATCAAATTGATCTGCATTAAGTAAAGTTAATCAAGGAGACCACACGAGTGCTGTGCATCTTAGCATCCACGCACGAGTGGATAACAGGAGCTCGAACTTACGTTCAGCCTCACAAGAATGGCCCTGATGGGGCCATGTCGTGAGACGGGTAACGATAAACCTGGGTGATCATACCATGATGCAAGTCATCAAGATCCAGGGTCAGCCAAGCGGGTGCCAATCGGGTCCAGGATGAAGCCTCCTGGGCGCCGCTTAAGCGTCTCTTGGGGCCTCTCTGAGGTGGTGGTGGTGGTGGTGGGCCGTGGTGGTGGTGGTGGTGGTGGTGGCAGTGGTTATGGTTATGGTGGTGGTGGTGGTGGTGTGGTGGTTGGTGGTGGTGGCGGTTGTGGTTGTTGTGGTGGTTGTTTCGGCAGGTTGTGGTGGTGGTGGTGGCGGTGGTGGTGGTGGTGGTTCGGTGGTTTCTGGTGGTGGTGGTGGTGGTAGTTGTGGTGGTGGTGGGTTAAGGTGGTTGTGTTGGTGGCGGTGGTGGTGTGGTGGTTTGTCGTGGTGGTGATGTGGTGGTGGTATTGGTTCTGGTGGTGGTGGTGGGTTGTTGTGGTGGTGGTGGTGGTGGCGGTGGTGGTGGTGGTGCGGTGGTTTCTGGTGGTGGTGGTAGTTGTGGTGGTGGTGGTGGGTTAAGGTGGTGGTGGTGGTGGTTGTGGTGGTGGTGGGTTGTTGTGGTGGTGATGTTGTTGGTGGTGGTTGTGGTGGTTGTGGTGGTGGTTTGTTGTGGTGGTGGTGGTTGTGGTGGTGGGTGGTGCTAGTGGTGGTGGTGGTGTGGTGGTGGTGGTTGTGGTTGTGCTGGTTGTGGTTTGATGGTTTGTTGTCGTGGTGGTGTAGTGGTGGTGGGTGGTGGTGGTTGTGGTGGTGGTGGTGGTGATGTGGTGGTTTGTGGTGGTGGTGGTGGGCAGTTGTGGTGGTTTGTGGTGGTGGTGGCGGTGGTGTCGTTGGTTGTGGTGCTGTGGTTTATGGTGGTGCTGGCGGTGGTGGTGGCGGTGGTTTGCGGAGGTGGTGGTGATGGTAGTGGCGGTGGTTTGTGGTGGTGTTGTGGTGGTTTGTGGTGGTGGTGGTGGGCTGTGCTGTTGGTAGTGGTGGTGGATGTGGCGGTGGTGGTGGTGGTGGTGTGGTAAATTGTGGCGGTGGTGGTAGTGGTGGTGGGTTGTTGCTGTGGTGTTGGTGGTGGTGAGTTGTTGTTGTTGTGGTGGTGGTGGTGGTGGTGGCTGTGGTGGTTGTGGTTGTGTGGTGGTTTGGTGGTGGTGGTGGTGGGTTGAGGTGGTGGTAGTGGTGGTGGTGGTATAGGTGGTGGCGGTGGTGGTGGTGGCGTTGTGGTTTGTGGTGGTGGTGGTGGGCTGTGGTTTTGGTGGTGGTGGTGGTGCTGCTGGTAGCGGTGCTGGTGGTGGTGTAGTGGTGGTGGGTGGTGGGTGGTGGGTGGTGGTAGTGGTGGTGGTTGTGGTGGTGGTGGTGGTGTGGTGGTTTGTGATTTTCTTGGTGGGTTGTAGTGATGGTTGGTGGCGGCGGTGGTGGTGATGGTGCTGGTAATCTTGTGGTGGTTTGTGTTGTTGGTGGTGGTTGTGATGTGTTGTGGTGGTGCTGGTGGTGTTGGCGTTTTTGGTGGTGGTGGTGGTGGTGGTGGTGGTGTAATGGTTTGTGGTGATGGTGGTTGTTGTGGTGGGGGTGGGCTATGGTGGGTTGTGGTGGTGGTGGTGATTAGTGGTGGTGGTGGTGGTGGTGGTGATGGTGTTGTGGTTTGCGGTGGTGGTGGTGTGGCCTTCGGCTCTTCCCGCCACCGTGTTTTGGCTGTGCGCCAGAGTTCTCATGGATGTTTCTTGACGTCTCGTCAGAAGGGTTTCGGCGGCGTCTGAGGAACATGTTTGAAGCCTCGTGTACTTTCCTAAGGTCATCTCGGTGGCTTCTGGGGGGGCGAGGGCTCGATATGGCGATTTGTGTGTTCCCTCTGCGGCCTCTAGGCCCCCTCTGGTCATCGTCGCTGCGTCCCCGCCGTCGGCGCTGCTGGCGGCCGCCAGCGCCGGCGCCGGCGCTGATGGGGGAGGTTTGGACCCCCGCCCCCGTTTAGGAGGGGGGGGTTCGGGAGGGGGGGTGTTAGGGAGGAGGGGGGTCCCCCTGATTCTGATCGACGGCGCCGAGTGTTGGGGGGGGGCCATCCCCCGTTTCGATACGCGCCGCCGAATGTTCCCAAGGCAAGCGCCCGTGGAACGCGCTTTGTCATATGTTACTACGTATTTTCATTGTTAAATTGATATCTGAGAGCCTGAGGCCTCTTGTATGTTTTTTGGGGATATCGTCGATACCTCTGGGAGGCCTACTGGACGCAGTTTTGAGGCCTCTGGGGGATTTCCTTTTGGGTTTTTCGGGGGGCCTCCTGGGGGCCTCTTGGGGCGGAAGGCTCTGATTTTCGGTTCGCGTTGTCCCTCTTGGGCCTCTCTTGGGGAGCTCTCTTGGGCTATCTTGGGCTGTTTTGGGGCCCTTTGGTCCTGCCGGCAGTTTTGAGGCCCTTTGGGGGCTGTTTCTGGGTGTCTTGGGAGCCTCCTGGGCACCTCTTGTGTTTTTTTGGGGGGTCTCTTGGGGCCTCTTGGAGCGGAAGGCTAGGATTTTCGGTTCGCGTTCCCCCTGCTGGGCCCCTCCTTGGGCCGTCGTGGGGCTCTCCACGGTTGTTTTGGGCGGCTGTTGGGCCGCCTTGGGGCCTTTGGGCCCTCTGCAGGACCTCTTGGGCCGTCTTGAGGCGGTCTTCAGGGCCTCTTGGGCCGTTTTGGAGCGTCGGAAGCTCGAAAGTCGGGACCCCCCAAAACATAGCAACCAACGGTCAATCAATGATTTTGGCCTTTTTTGGGCCGCCTCTTGGGGGTCTCTTGGGGGGCATCCTGGGTGCTTCTTGGGGGTATCTTGGGGGCCTCTTGGAGCCTCCTGGGGGTCTCGTGGTGCCTTCCCGGGGAGCCTCGGGGGCCATCTTGGGACCATCTTCGAGGAGATCGATGACAGGAGGGGGGCTCTCTAATTAGGCCCCTAGCCCAGGAGGCCAACCTGTGGCCCAAAAATTGGTAGCATGAGTGATTTTTGCATTCTCGCCGAGGACCCGCGGAACGCCAGTCCAGGTCCAGTAGCAGGGGGTAGGGGGAGGGGTAAACCCTTCCCGAAGGGGAAGAAGAGGGTTTTAGGAGGAAGCCCTCTGAACCACGCACGCCCTACAGGGCTGATGGGATTGACAAGGTGTGCACGTTGCTCTCCTCGTTTGGCGCCTGGGAAACAGGCCCGCCTCGTGACGCACACACATGCATGCACACACGTGTATATATTTATGTACATTTTTACACATGCATATACATATGCACATTCATACATATGTTTACACATATATAGTTGCACATCCATATACATGTACATATGCAGTTGCGTATGTCTGCACACATTAACATGCATATACATCTACATATGCATATGCAGGCACATGTACATACACATTTCCATACACAAGGACATGCGATGTACACACATGTACACACATTTGCACATACACATCCACATACATATTCACATACGCTTGCAAATACATATACATAAACATACACAAGTGTACATACATGTATACATATATATGGATGCGTGCATGTGTGCATCTGTACATTAACACATGCACACACACGTATGTGATTATGCATAACCTATGCAAAACGAAACGTACAGTACGGTCGTGTGTCATATACACACGCACATCTCTTCTTACACAGGAATATATCATTGTGCATGTATGCATATACGCCTGTATGTATGCATACACGTTTGTAGTTGTGCGTATGTATGCATATATATATATATATGTATACATGTCGACGTATACATGTATGTATGTATGTATGTATGTTTGCATCCATGCATGCATGTATGTATGTATGGACGTATACGTATATGTATGCATGTGTGTATGTATAGCTGTATGTATGTGTGTATGTGTGTAACTTGTGGGTACGGATTGCTTGTATGCATGCATGTATGAATGCATGCATGCATGCATGTATGTATGTAATGTATGTGTGCACGTACTGTAGTGTATGCTTGCATGCATGCATGTCTGTCTGTCTGCCTGTCTGCCTGTCTGTCTGTCTGTCTGTCTATCTATATGTCTGTCTGTATGTCTTTATGTCTTCATGTCTGTAGCTCTGTATGCCTGTATGTCTGCATGCTTGTATGTATGTCTGTATATATACATGTAAGTATGTGCGTATGTGCGTATGTATGTATGTATGTATGTATGTATGTATGTATGCATGCATGCATGCATGCATGGATGTATGTATGTATGTATGTATGTATGTATGTATGTATGTATGTATGTATGTATGTATGTATGTAATGTATGTAATGTATGTAATGTGCGTAATGTATGTATGTATGTATGTATGTACGTATGTATGTATGTATGTATGTATGTATGTATGCATGCATGCATGCATGCATGCATGCATGCATGTATGTATGTATGTATGTATGTATGTATGTGTGTATGTATGTGTGTATGTTCGTGTATGTATGTACTCATGTATTCATGCATGCCTGTCTGTCTGCCTGTCTGTCTGTATGTACGTACGTGTATATATATATATATATATATACATGTGCATATATGTATGTGTGTGTATATACATATGTATACATCTATTTGCTTCCTGACAGGTCGCCGTACATTTTTCCTCAGTTCGGTAAGTGAGCGGGTTGGGTCGGCTATTTCGCTCGGTCGTTTGTGAGATTCGGGGTCGGAGCTGCTGAGGCTTGTCAGGAGGCCTCTTGAGGCCTCAGCAGGAGCCCTCTGGGGGCCGTTTGGGGCCTCTTGAGCCTCTGGGGCTCCTCTGGGGGGCCTCTTGAGGGCCTGCTTGCGGTCTCGAGGGCCCCCGGAGGGCGTCCATCCGGCAGGCCGCCGTCGGCGGCGGCGACGACGGCGCGCCCACGGCGCCGACCCGCCCCTGGCAGGGGCCTCTGCGGCGCCAGGCTTGCGCGCCCCGAGCCACAGGCGGGGGCCTCGGGGCGCCGGCTGCCGCCGGCCGCCGCCGGCCTCGCGTTGGACTGCGCTGGCGCGGCCGTCGCCGCCGCCACCGTCGGGTGCGGCCAACCAGGACGACCGCGGGGGGGTGCTACAAGGCGATCGGGGGTTGGAGAAGGTTTCTGTGGCCTTTTTCGGCCTCGGGGGGCCGTTTGCGGGCGCCAGGGCCGTTATACATGGATATCCGGGGTGAAAGATTGGACCAGGTGGGCCCCGGAGGGGTCCGGGGACCAATTTTGAGAGGATTTGGTCTGTCTGGGATGATCGCGGGAGTTGCTAAGGGGATAAGGGCCGGGGGGGTCTTACGTGGATGCCGCGTTGGTTCTGCCTGGCCCAGCCTGGCTTATCAGTGGGGCGCGAATGCCCAAAGTGGCTCAGGGGAGTTCGCGTTGGGCCAAGTGGGCTCCGCCCACTTAGCGGAATTACCTAACCCCCCTGAGCCATTTGGGGCATTGGTAACCCACAGATGAGCCAGATTGGGCCAGATATAACCACCTTGGCATCCATTTATAGCTCCACTATCCTGGCGTTGCGATTTTTTCAGAACGGGCGTTTTCGCCCAGCTTTGGCCCTGGGGCTCTCACAGGGTCTGGGGCTCCAGAGATGTTTTTGTGGCGATGCTGTTTTTTTTGGGGGGGGCAGCAACATATTTGCTGGGGGTGATGACTCGGGGGGTGGATCTCATGGCCAGGGCCATGGTATCTCCTCAGTTTTCATTGCCCCTGTTCTTCTTTCAACTCCGTCCCGTCGCTCCCCCCCGCTGGGCCGCGCACGTGGGCGACGCAAAAAAACGGTGTCGACTGCGCCGACATTGGCGCGTAAGCTGCCCGCGTAAGCTCGCGCGTAAGCGCCCTCGCTTCCAGTGCAGTGTGCCGCACTGGCGGCCCGCGGAAGCCGCGGCGTAAGGTCGCTGTGCCATCTCGCGTGGGACCCCTTTCTGATCGTCGCCCACGTGGCTCGTGCCATGATTTGCGAACCCCCCTCCTGGACGCCCCCTCTTAGACGCTCCCGACACCACCGTCGGAGGGCCTTTGAACCGGGACCTCCAATGCAGTGAAACGTTCCTTGCGGAGGTTCTTCGTTGTTCTCGGCCTCCTGGGGCTCTCACCAGGCCCCAGGACCTTCAGAAAACGATTGAATCGTTTTCTGAAGGACGTACACGTACACGTACTCGCACACGAGAGGACGAAGGACGAAGGACGTACACGTACACGTCCACGTCCACGTCCACGTCCACGTCCACGTACACGTACACGTACACGTACACGTACACGTACGCGTACACGTACACGTACACGTACATGTACACGTACACGTACACGTACACGTACACGGACACGTACATGTACACGTACACGTACACGTACACGTACAAGTACACGTACACGTACACGTACACGTACACGTACGCGTACTTGTACACGTACACGTACACGTACACGTACACGTACACGTACACGTACACGTACACGTACACGTACACGTACACGTACACGTACATGTATTTGTACACGTACATGTACATGTACATGTACATGTACACGTACATGTACACGTATTCGAATGAGTGCATAAAAAGTACATGGAGGACGTACATGAAGGACGTACACGTACATTCGCGAAAGAAGGACGTACACCTCATACATCTAAGTTGGTCTCGAATGTACACATTTCGCGAACGTTCGTATCACGCGGCTGGTTTTGCATATTGGGGGCCGTATTCATGCACCTGGTTTGGCGCGTACGTCCTTTGTGGGCTCCCTGGACTCAAGTGGCCAAGCCGACCCCTGGGGAGCTGGTCTGGACTTCTGGGGATCCCGCACGGAAAAGACAATGCATCGAATCTCTGGGAAGGCCTCCAGAGGGCCCTCGAGGGCCCTTCGGAGGCACTCTAGCGTTGTGGAGGACGATCAATGGAGATGAAGCATGTTGCCAAATAATTTCCAGATGTCTAGAACATGTGTTACAACTGCTTTAAACATGTAGAAAACATGTTTTAAACACATCCAGGGAGTTTTCCGACAATTTAAACACATGTTTAATTCGATGATAGGACCGTTAGGGTGTCCATTGTCGTGGCATCCACAACTCTAGAGTTCTCCAGGGGGGGCCTCGGGAGGTCTCCACGGACCCCCCTGGACTTCTGGAGGCCTGCAGGGAACTCTGGAGGCGGCGGTCGCCGCCCTCGGCGCCGCCGCCGTCGATCGAGAGTCGAGGACTGGGGGTCGAGGACCGAGGATCGAGAGCGGAGGATTGAGGATCGAGGGTGAGGATCGATGATCGAGGATGATAGTGTGAGAGCGAGGAGGAGGAGGAGGAGGAGGAGGAGGAGGAGGAGGAGGAGGAGGAGGAGGAGGAGGAGGAGGAGGAGGAGGAGGAGCTGCGAAGGTTGGTTCTTCGACGCTTGCGGCCTCGGGAGCCCGTGTTTTCGGGCCCCAGGACAGTAGGGTAACGATCAAGGACGGCCAGCCAGATCTTGGGTCTGGGAGCAGAGGACAAGATTTCTAGGGAGCCGACGCAGGAGGAGAGGGGCATTGTGATGTGATGGTGATGATGATGCTGATGCTGATGCTGATGCTGATGATGATGATGATGATGATGATGATGATGAGGTTGATGATGGTGTTGGTGATGATGCTCATGATGCTTCTGATGACGATGCTAATGATGATGCTGATACTGATGCTGATGCGGATGTTGAAGCTGATGCTGATGATGCGGTTGCTGCTGATGATGATGTTGTTGATGATGATGACGATGCTGATGCTGACGCTGACGTTGATGGTGATGCTGATTGTGATTGCGATTGTGATGGTGATGGCGATGGTGATGATGATAATGATGATGATGTTGCTGTTGTTGATGATGGTGATGCTGTTGATGATGATGATGGTGATGGTTATGATGATGATGATGCTGATGATGATGATGACAATGCTGATGATGATGATGATGATGATGCTGATGCTGATGCTGATGATGATAATGACGATGTTAACGATGATGGTGATGGTGATGGTGATGGTGATGATGATGCTGCTGCTTCTGATGCTGATGCTGATAATGCTGCTGATGCTGATGCTGGCAAGGATGATGATGGCGGTGTTGGTGATGTTGATGTTTGTGGTTGTGGTGATGCTGATAACGGTGGTGGTGGTGATGGTGATGGCGATGGTGATGATGGTGGTGAGGATGATGCTGTTGTTGATGATGATGCTGATGATCATGCTGGCAGTGCTGATGATGATGAAGATGATGATGAGGATGATGATGGCGATGATGCTGATGCTGACGATGATGATGATGATGATGATGATGATGATGATGTTGTTGTTGTTGATGAGGACGATGATGATTCTGCAGATGCTGATGTTGATTTTGCTGATGATGATGCTGCTGATGCTGATGCTGATGCTGCTGCTGCTGATGATGATGATGCTGATGATGATGACGGCTATGGTGATGGCGATGCTGGAGTGGTGGTGGTGATGGTGGAGGAGGAGGGAGCGCTGGAGAATACCCATCGCTCGTTGACAAGTTTTTGTGGATTCCCCAAACTCGATTTACTGTAGGTGCTTTCCTACTTCACGAGTCGAGTGCTTTTCCCTCTTTTCTCCTCTAGGGGGCGGCGGGTGAACACCCAACATGCTCTCAACGCCTTCCTACTTCAGATGTTTCTGTCCTTTTCATTCCGACCGATGAACCATCGAGGATCGAGGATCTGCAGTTTTGCGCTTTTTCGGTCCTCTCCAGATGCCTTCGGAGGTTTCCGCGGACCCCTCAAGGCCTGCCGGGGGGTCGGGGGCCACCGAGGGTGCCCGCCGTTCGGCCGATTCGGCTTCGTTGCACTCGGGCACGTTCGGTCTGCTCGGTCCAGTCGATTTGTCCTCTGGAGACGGAGGAGATGGCGATATCGTTGCCCGTCCTGGAGAGCCCTCGTCTCCACGCTGGATTCTCCCCGAAATGCCCGTCAGAACGCAGCTGCGCCGCCGCGCCCTTCCAGGCTGCCTGCCGGGGTGTCGTTTTCCGTCGCTCTGCGGCTCCGCCGTCGGTTGTCAGTCGGTTTCCAGCTGTGCCTGTTGCCACGGGCGGCCTTGGGATCGAGGATCGATGGTCAAAGTGTACTGGGCTGCCTGGGCATTTGTGGGCCTCTGGTAGTGCCTTCGTGGCCACGGCGCTTCATCCGCTTAACGCGCCGCAGGACACGTCCAGCGGCCGTCGCCGCCGCCGCCGCCGTCGTCGTCGTCGCCGCGAGGTTCGAGGTCCGAAAACGTTTCGCCTCATTTGGCCTCTGGAGGTTCTGGTGTGGATCCCAGGGCTGTCAATAAGTCGCTGCGGGATGAGAAACCAGCCAGGGTAGGCACGGGGAGGGGTCTGGAAATTGATTTTGGGAGAATGTCGATGGGACGTCGGCGTAGTCGTCGTCGCAGCCAGCGTCTCTGGATGGCCTCGGGAGGTCTCTGGGGATCTCCATGGATTCCTGGGGGTCTCCGTGGATCTCTAGAGGCGGCGGTCGCCGTTGTCGTCGTCGCTGTCGTCGTCTCTGTCGCCGTCGCCGTTCCCCGTCGCCGTCGCCGTCGCCGTCGCCGTCGCCGTCGCCGCTGCCGTTGCCGTCGCCGTCGCCGTCAAAGCTCGGGTGTTCTCACCACTAGGAAAACTGAAACACGACAAGAGAAAACTGAAACACGACAAGGCACGTCTTATTCACGACAAGCATTTTTGGCGCCCACTTTCGCCGCCCACTTTCGGCGCCCACTTTCGGCGACCACTTTCGGCGCCCACTTTCGCCGCCCACTTTCGGCGCCCACTTTCGGCGCCCACTTTCGCCGCCCACTTTCGGCGCCCACTTTCGGCGCCCACTTTCGCCGCCCACTTTCGCCGCCCACTTTCACCGCCCACTTTCGCCGCCCACTTTCGCCGCCCACTTTCGCCGCCCACTTTCGGCGCCCACTTTCGCCGCCCACTTTCGCCGCCCACTTTCGCCGCCCACTTTCGGCGCCCACTTTCGCCGCCCACTTTCGCCGCCCACTTTCGCCGCCCACTTTTTCGGCGCCCACTTTCGGCGCCCACTTTCGCCGCCCACTTTCGGCGCCCACTTTCGCGCCCACTTTCGGCGCCCACTTTCGCCGCCCACTTTCGGCGCCCACTTTCGGCGCCCACTTTCGGCGCCCACTTTCGGCGCCCACGGCGCCCACTTTCGGCGCCCACTTTCGGCGCCCACTTTCGGCGCCCACTTTACACTTTCGCCGCCCACTTTCGGCGCCCACTTTCGGCGCGACGTGGGCGGCGAACGTGGGTGGCGAACGGCGAACGTGGGCGGCGAACGTGGGTGCGAAAGTGGCGGCGAAAGTGGGCGGCGAAAGTGGGCGGAAAGTGGGGGGCGAAAGTGGGCGCCGAAAGTGAAAGGCGGCGAAAGTGGGCGGCGAAAGTGGGGGCGAAAAAGTGGGCGCGCGAAAGTGGGCGGCGTGGGCGGCGGCGAAAGTGGGCGGCGAAAAAGTGGGCGGCGAAAGGGCGGCGAAAGTGGCGAAAGGCGGCGAAAGTGGGCGGCGAAAGTGGGCGGCGAAAGTGGGCGGCGAAAGTGGGCGGCGAAAGGGCGGCGAAAGTGGGCGCCGAAAGTGGGCGGCGAAAGTGGGCGCCGTGAGTGGGCGTCGAAAGTGGGCGTCGAAAGTGGGCGCCGAAAGTGGGCGCCGAAAGTGGGCGCCGAAAGTGGGCGGCGAAAGTGGGCGCCGAAAGTGGGCGCCGAAAGTGGGCGCCGAAAGTGGGCGGCGAAAGTGGGCGCCGTGAGTGGTCGCCGAAAGTGGGCGCCGAAAGTGGGCGGCGTGAGTGGGCGCCGAAAGTGGGCGCCGAAAGTGGGCGGCGAAAGTGGGCGGCGAAAGTGGGCGCCGAAAGTGGGCGGCGAAAGTGGGCGGCGAAAGTGGGCGCCGAAAGTGGGCGCCGAAAGTGGGCGGCGAAAGTGGGCGCCGTGAGTGGGCGCCGAAAGTGGGCGGCGAAAGTGGGCGCCGAACGTGGGTTTGCTTGTCGTGAATCTGTCTCTTCCTTGTCGTGAAGCTGCTTGTCGCGAAACCATCCCGGCCATGTCGCCGTCGTCGTTGTCGTCGTCGTCGTCGTCGTCGCTGTCGTCGTCCGCCTCTGCCTGGAGGAGAAGGGCTCCGCCATAACACTCCCTCGCCATCGCCTTTTCATGCCAGGACGCATGCAACACAAGTCATGCCTGCGATCGGCAGGGAAGGCCTCGAAGGGGACAAAAAGCGTGGTGACAAGGGAACCGTACGGGCGCCGAGGAAAACCCAGACGACCGAAGCGAGAGTTCGAGTCGAACCCACCCCTTGCAGTCAACGCGCACAGCAAGGATGAGCGACTTTCCAAGTTAACCCTTGCATCCTTCTCCTTCGGCCCAGCCTTTGGCCACTTCTGCTTGCCGCGCCCCGCTCGCAAAGTGTCGACATGGCGTCCCAAGGCCCTTGTATCCTTATTGTGCGTCCTTGCTGTATGTGTTGACTGTGCGACCCAAAGCCACATCCTGGCGTCGTCAACAACCGACGGAAGGCTTCTGGCCCCGAGGCCGTCGAGGACCGACTCGGGGTGAGGTCCAGACCTCTGGGTAGCTGTGCTGTGAAGAAGGCACGACGTCGGATGTCTGGTGACATCGGCGTCACGGGGATGTCGGGTTGACTTCAGGAGAGGAAAAAACACACAGACACAATGAATCCTCGATTCTCCAGAAAATATAGGAAAATATGGGAAGTGGGGGGGAAGACAGAAACCCAGAAAATATAGGAAAATATGGGGAATATTTGTATTTGTGTGTATTTATTTGTGTGTCCTGGAGCCCCTTCATGACTGTGCCACTCGAGCCTGGGCCGTCCCGCCCCGCCCTCTGGCACCCTCCGAGGGCCGGGGAGGCCCCCGGGGTGCATCGGGCAGGCCGGCCGGGCACCCGCCGCAGGCTCCTTCGAGAGGGCTTCCGGGCCCGCCGCGCCCCGCTGGCCCCCGCCGGAGGGAGGCGACCGGGGCGGGAACCGAGAGGCATGGCTGTGGTAGGTTCGCGTCGTGTCGACGCCTAGTGGAGGTTATCCATACTCGTTCGCCCCGTTCCCTTCATGCCGTCGGCGCGGACTGGCTCTCCCACTGCAGGTTGGCCGTCGGCTGCCCTAGAGCATTGTGCCTCGTCTCCTCCTCCTCCTCCTTTTCCTCCTCTTCTGCCATCCTCTCTCCTCCTCCTCCTCCTCCTCCTCCTCCTCCACCTCCTCCACCTCCTCCTCCTCTGCCCTCGTCTCCTCCTCTTCCTCCTCCTCTTCCCTCTGGTGTTTCACGTCTGTTTTTCCGCACGCCGCACAGGACAAGCGCGGCTCGCGTCATCGGGTTAAAGGGTTCGTGTCGTGTCGATGCGACTACGAACCCAGCGCGGGCGTTCCATGTTGAACGCAGCCAGTGGCCCAGAATCGGCCAAGATGGAACGACCTGGCGATCGAGAAGGCACGGATCGTTCAAGGTTGAGCGATCCACGCGGTGGTAGAAACCAGCGCCAGGGTCGTGACGACACGAGTCTTCCGTGCCAATAACGCCGTCGTGCTGAGGGCGAAGCCAGCTGAGATCCCCGACCCTCGTTTTTTGTTTGTTTGTTTTTTGTTCGTTTCCCCCCCCCCCCCCCTGTGTGCGGGCCCCAGATCTCTCGACCTTTGCTGGGCCCATGTTTTCCACCTCGTTCTTTTTGTTGACGGACCTGGGGCCCGAAATCGGGCCTCCGAACGCCGACGCTTTGAGCCACAGAACGTGGTCCGCCATCTCGTCGTCTCGACGAAGTGCAGACGGAGCATGGTCCCCATTCTATAATTCGACGAAAGCACATGAGCGACGCATGAAAACGGGGTCGGCCGCACCGGCATTTGTGCGTAAGCTGTCAGTGTAAGGCCGCGCGTAAGCGCCCTCGCTTCCAATCCGCGTAAGTCGCGGCGTAAGATCGCCGTGTCATCCCGAGTAAGACCCGTTTTTTTTTCGCTCAAGTGGCACGTCTTCCATGGCTCCTGCAACAATGGAGGGGATCCAGCAATGGGGATCCCCGGCCGCGTTGCAGCTGGTCTGCGATGCCGTGCATCGTGCCGTGCAACAGCTCGGGGTGTCGGAGCGATGGGGGCGCGGGTGCTGGGGGAGAGCGGAGCTGGTTGCGGGGAACGGACTGAGATGACCGCCGGGGGTGCTAAGGGAAGAAGGGGGGTTATATCTGGCCCAGCTTGGTCTATAGGTGAGATACAAATGCCCCAAGTGGCTAAGAGGGGTATCGATCTGGGCTAAGTGGGCTCCGCTGGCTGAGTCACCTAACCCCCCTAGGTTTGGGCCAGGTATAACCACCTTGGCATCCCTTTATAACCCCCTATCCCCTCATTACCCCCCGTAGTCATCGCAGAATGAAGTGCGGCGGTGGACCTGGGCGGCGGTGCAGTGACGCACCGTGCGGCAAAGGGTCGGGGCAAAGCGGGCGCGGGCTGGTGGCAGAGGAGGAGCAGGGCTGGCGGCGGGGGCGGAGCGGGGCAGGCTGCGGTGGAGTGGGGTTGCGGCGGCGCGCCGTCCCGCACGGAAATTGAATGGGCGGAGCTCTCGAGACGGGGTGCAAGAGATCGTTGCGTGATATCCGCCGTCGAACCAAACCTCCGGGTCGGTTTTGGAGGTCGCCTCGGCGATCGCGGCGGCCACAAATCGGGGCAAGTTTTTTGTGAAGGAGTGGCATGCTCCCTCCCAGCCTTCCCCCCCGCCCTGCGATGTAGACGTGGCTCATAATTAACAGTATTGCGATATCTCTGTCCAACATTGGCAGTCATGTCTTTCTGGTTAGGAGTCGATCTATTACGCAACCAGGTGCATGCAAAGGTCGGGGCGGAGGGGATGCTCGGGGCTCTGGCTGGTGGTGGCGGAGGAAGCGCACTGCCTGCTGGGGAGGAGGAGCGGGGGCGGCTGCGGGGGATGGGGCGCGCTTCGCTTGCTGGGGTCGGAGGCCGCGGCGCTGGTGTCGTGTCGAAGTAAAGAGGTCGGAGATCCAGACACTGAGTGCAGGATAAGAGTTCGATCATGATTTGGTCCACCACGTAGTATTGTCCAATAGCCAGGATCATTGCGGGAGTAGCTAAGGGGATAGGGGGGGTAGATCACTCTGCCAAGTGGGCGTGTCCCACTTAGGCCGGATCGCTTCGCTGATCTCTCTACGTGAGCCGTTTGGGCATTTGTAATTCGCCTGTGAGCCAGGCTGGGCCAGCTATGACCGCCCTGGCATTCGCTGATAATCCCCCGCGGTCCTCCCAGAGTGCCTTCCACAATCCAAGACGAAGCATCATGCGTCGTCTTGGACTGACAACCATTGGTTGACATTTCAAGACGAAGCATTTCGAGACACTTCAACGTCTTGAAAGCCGGGGAGGAATGCCAACCATTGCTTGACATTCGGCCCTGATTTTTCACGACGCTCCTCGGAGCGCTGGGGCCGTCGTCGCCGGGGCTGCCCTCGCTTTCCGCCTCCGTGTCCTCCGCTCCCGTCCTCCTCTGTCTCCTTGTGCTCCGCCCAGCGGCGCCCAGCCGACCCCTGACGACGGCGACTTCGAAGAACAAGTACAACAGAGAGAACCCCAATCAGTGGATTTTTGATTTTTTCGCGGGTGCCTCTCTCGCTGTCTTTCTCTCTCTCTCTATATTGATGTTTCTTTATTTTCTTCTCTCTCTCTCTCGCTCTCTCTCTTTTTCTTTATATTTATATACACCAATATAACTCCCTACATGTTCTGGTACATTTGCCTATTCAAAAATCTGTACATGTGTACATCTATGCATACACGCACTTTATCATAGCTGTTTGGTTCTCTCTCGCTCTCTCTCTCCCCCCTTTTTCTCCCCCTCTCTATACATCGGAGGTTGGGGGTGAGATCGCAGTGAAACGGGAACTCTCCCCCCCACCTGGAAATCGGTTTCGGATTCACGTTCGTGTCGTGCGTGCGGGCGAGGCGAAGCGGCGTGGGCGGGCGAGAGGAATGAATCCGCCGTCGCCAGGGCGAAGCCGAAGCAAACGTTGCTGTTCCCGGGTTGGCAGAAGTGGCCCCGTGGTGTCCCGATGGTGTCCCGATGGTGTCCAGATGGTTTCCCGATTGTGTCCGGTGGTGTCCCGTGGTGTCCCGTGGTGTCCTGTGACGCTGAGGCGTCCCGCGCCATGCCATTTTCTATGCTACATTCTGCTAGCGATAGTGAGATCGATGGTGGGATCGACAGTGAAATCGGTAGTGATATTGGAAGTGAGGTCGACTGAACGAGATCGACAGTGACACCGATAGTGTGATCGATAACATGATCGATAGTGAGATCGATAGTGAGATCGATAATGTGATCGATTGAGTGGGATGGATGATGAACTCGATCGTGAGATCGATCGTGTGTTCGATAGTGGGATCGATAGTGAGATCGATTGAGGGAGATCGATCGTGGGATCGATAGTGAGATCGACAGTGAGATCGATAGGGTGATCAATATTGATATCGGTATATCGTGAGATCGATTGAATGACATCGATTGTTGGATCGATAGACATCGATATTGATACCGATAGTGAGAGTGATCGTGAGATCGATCGTGAGATCGCTCGGGAGATATATCGTGAGATCGATTGTGATATCGATAGTGTAATCAATAGTGTGATCGACAGTGATAGCGATGGTGACATTGATAGTGAGATCGAGAGTGAGATCGGTAGTGAGATCGATCGTGAGATCGATTGAGTGAAATGGATGGTGAGATCGATGGTGAACTCGACCAGCAAACCGAGAACGCGGGAACCAGAAACTCGATTCCCGGGAGCCCCGCTACCCACCGAAATCCGCCTGGAACCAGCAACCTGGAATTGGGGAACCCGGAGCTGTGAACCCCGGGAGCCCGGCCGCCCACCGAAATCGGCCAGGAACTTTCGCCAAAGTTTTCAATCTCCGATAGGACCCCTTCAGAGCAAGCACTGATTGGGGAACATAAGAGTCAAAACATCTCGATCCTCGGACCGTTCACCTCGATCCTCCGATCGTCGACGACGACGGCGGCAACCCCCGCCTTCAGGGTTGTCTGGAGGCCTTCCGAGGTCTCTGGTGGTTCCCAGAGACCTCGAGGTCACTCGGAAGGCCGCCGACGGCCCCTCCACACGCTTCCTCGGGCGTGCTCTGATCACAGCCGAGGCGGGTCCCAGCGCCAGCGCCGCGGCTACGAGGGCGCCACTTGAGACCCACCGTGGTCCACGAAGGCCCAGAGCACCTCGACGAGTGGCGATCCGGAGAGTCAAGACGAAGAGGTCCAATCCAGAATCCGAATCCAGAATCCAGAATTCCGGTTTCCGGATTTCGAATTCCGGATTGGGCCTTGGAGTCCAGAATACAGTATTCCGGATTCCGGATTCCGGATTGGACCTCAGAGTCCATAATCCAGAACCCAGAATTCCGGATTTTGGATTCCGGATTCCGAATTGGATTTCGGAATCCAGAATACAGGATTCCGGATTCCGGATTCCGGATTCCGGATTGGGCCTCGGATGTCCGAATCCAGAATTCCGGATTCCGGATTTTGGATTCCGGATTCCGGATTCCGGATTCCGGATTCCGGATTTGACCTTCGAGTCCAGAATCCGGAATTCCGGGTTCCGGATTCAGGATTCCGGATTCCGGATTGGGCCTTGGAATCCAGAATACAGAATTCCGGATTTTGGATTTCGGACTCCAGATTCCGGATTGGACCTTTGAGTCCATAATCCAGAACTCTGAATTCTGTATTTTGGATTCCGGATTCTGAATGGGATTTCGGAATCTAGAATCCAGAATTCCGGATTCCGGATTCCGGATTCCGGATTCGGATTCCGGATTGGACCTCTCCGGACAGACTGTCCGGATCAGCGCTCGGCTCCTCAATTCTCGACCGTTTGCGGCGGCGGCGGCGAAGACGACGACCGCGGCGCGCCAGTGCCAGCGCCGAGGCGCGCGCGCGATGGCCGTGGCCGAGAACAGGCCGAAGGTCGTTGAGATCCGGCGCGTCGTGGGCGTCGCGTGCGCCCCGCGCGCGCCGCCGCCGTCGCCGCCGACGTCGTCACCACTCTCGTCGTCGCCGCCCTCGTCGCCGCCGCCGCGACGTCGGCGTCGTCGTCGTCTCGTCGTTGAACTTTATGATCATTCATTTCGCATTCCTTCATAATCCCTGAAAGGATGAAAGACACTCCCTGTTCAAAACGGGGCTCTGGTCTGCATGGCAGGCCTACAGGGTGCTGGTCTCTCATCTTGCAGTATAGAGGAATACCTGCAGAGACTTGAGGAGGGGACTTCAGATGGGAGGGTATTCTGCAGTATTGTAATGGCCGGCCTCCGGCCAGTGCCGCCGATCCGGGGGGCGCTGGATTCGGTGATCTTCGCGGCCCTGTGGCCTCCTCCCTCCTCGATTCTTCCGGTCCTCTTTTTCCTCCTCTGGGGGAGTGCCTGGAGCGGTCCCGGGGGAGGGGTCCAGGGAGGGTTCCGAGGGGAGGGTCCTGGGGGCGGTAGCGGTTAGATTTGGAGGTCCCTGGGACCTCCCGAAACATCTTGGGGACGCGCAAATCATGAAGAAAACGCCAGATGGGGGACCGCCCCCTCCCACCCATTCCCTCCTTCCCCAGGGGGTTCCGGACGCGCAGATCATGAAGAAAGCCCCATAATTACGGGGGACCGCCCCCCCCCCTTCCCCCCTTCCCCTGCAGAGCCACCCCGGCGACCCCCCCAAGCAGAGCTGAAACTCTTGCTTAGGATCAGAGATTAAGCTCTTGTTGAGGCTCCTTGTAGTTCACACGCCAGGTCGGCGGATTTTGAATGCATCTTGGGTTGATTCTGGTCCTTCTTCTGTTTGTGTTGCGCGGATTGTGATCGGACGGTCGCAGCGTCTACTCTTCCTCCTCCTCCTCATCCTGCTCCCACTCCGCCTCTTCCTGTTTTCGGGTCATAATCGGGTCTCCGACGGTCGTTCGTGACGATCTGGGCACCCCTGGACCGCTTTCGGCGAGGCGGAGCTGCTGCTGGAGAGCACTCCGAAGCTGGAATATCGTTGGGAACACGAAAACATCAGAAATCTCCATCGAACCTCTATCCCCCACCGCCTCTCGCCTCTTCCCCGTCGTCTCCCCGCCCACCTGGTCCGAGCTACAGTCATCGCGCCTAGTGAAGACGCGCGCCTGCATCTAGGGTACCCTCGTGTCCTTGCCTCTGCGGCCCGTCGTTAATCTTTTTCACTGGTCACCCGCCGCCCAAAAGATCCCAACTTTGGCCTCCAAGGGTCTTGCGTCCTTACCACCCGTCCTTAGTACACGTTTTGGCTGCAGGCCCAGACGCTTGTCCGCAGCGGTGGTCGTTCGTTCGTTCCTCCCGCGCTCGCCGCCTCCCCGCCCGAGCGCAGGCCCATCGCCACCGGCGGCAAGGACGCCGCCGCGCCGCCGTCGGCCACGCTGCCGCCCCCGCCGCTGCTGCTGCTGGAGGCCCTCGGAGGCCTCCGAGGGGGTCTGCGCAGTGCCCTCCTCCGCGAGGGCCTCTGGAGGCCTCAAGAGGCCTCTACTTGACTTTGAGATCCTGGCGCCGCACTCATTCCATACCGGGCGTTTTCGCTCGTTTTTTCGGCCTTGGCACTGTCACGTATCGGTCTGGTTCGAGAGATGCAACGGCAAAGATGGGGTCTGGGGTTACGGTCGTACATGTGTCGCGATGTTATATGTTTCCAGACGTCGGATCTCAGGGACTTAGGAGGGCTTCTGGAATGCCAATGGCACAGATCAGTTCCAATGTAGCAAGCTCTGCATGATGTAACGATTGCGTAGTGTTCGAGTTTCACGTGCACGACGTGTGCATGCGTACGTGCTGCCACTGCTGTTGCTAACTCAAGCCGTTGTAGGGGCCCCTGAGCCGATAAAAACTACGTAGGAATATTTTCGATCCCTCTTCATTCTGATTCATTGTCATTTGGTCCACAACTTCGTGTATGTGTGCGTGTGTGGATTTCGGTGATTCCATTGGTGTGCTGCCGACATTGGTAGCGGAGCCAATCGGCTCCAGATCCGCGGCCAAGAGCTCGAAAGGATTTGACAAACCTCGCATCCAGCCTAGCCTCCGTGGAGGCGATGCGCTCAGCCGGGTCTCCTCCAGGAGCTGGCCGAGGCAGCCGAGACTGAGCGTGTGCAGAGGATGGGCAAGTGACGTTGCTGGTGGCTCGGCCCTGCGTGGAAGAGTGGGGCATCGTCGTGGACTGCCGCAACAAGAAGGTGGCGCGCTTGGACTACGAACCACAGGTCTGGGAGGACATCGAGACCAACAAGGAAGGCCACATGATCATAGGCTTGTTTAGTTTCCCAACGGGGGCGCTGGAAGCGAAAGAGGAGCCTAGCTCGACCGACGCCGACGCCGGACCGACGGGGGTCACTAGGTCGAGAGCGAAAAGGAGACGGACTTTTGCGTGACCAGCAGCTGCGGCGACGAGGTGGAGAACGCAAAGACTACGAGCGAGTTCGACCCCGAGCAGTCGGAGGTGCGGTTCAGCAAGGTGAACGGGACCCTCGACGAGAAACCAGTGGCGAAGCGGAAGTACGGGGAGATCTTCGTGGACGAAGAGGGATCTCTCATTGCGTCCAGCGGCAAGGGGTTTTAGAACGGAGAAGCATGCGCTGCAGACTTGGCTGGGATTTCGCACTGCAGGCTCACCGCGATGCGCTTATGGCCAATCTGAGGACACAGCGACCAACGGACGTGTGGACAGCTTCGCAGCGCACGCTGTGGTCAGCTATCAACGCGCCCCACGACGCCAGCGAGGGCAACCGATATCGACAGGCGACGGCGCAAACAAGGAAAGCAGAGAAACATAGTTCTTACAGTTCAGCAGGGACATTATGAGGGGCAGGGACTCCACGAGGGGGGCGCGCACCTGGAGCACCCGCGATATGCGACATCATTGAGCGCAGACGCGTGGGCTGGCATGACGGGCTACAACGCGTTGGCGGATCAGTGTGCGCACGGTCTGGTGGCGCTGGGCTCGGGTGGTCGGCGTCTCGGGCCGATCGCGAAGCCTGCGAGCGTGCGAGCGGCGAAGTATAAGATGCACGGGGTTCTGGAGGCGCTGCAGCTGCGAGGAAAAGCGTGTGATCCTGGAAGGAGCTCAGAACATGAAAGGAGTGGAGAACCAACCAAGGCGGGCGGCATTCCATGCTGCCGCGTGCATCCTGGGCGACCCGCGGAACGAGTCGGACTGCGCAGTGGAGGAGATGACCGAGGATGACCTAGACGCGATTGCACGGGGAGGTCTGGAAGAGCCTGCTCGAGATGTCCGCGATCGACGATGTCAAATGGGTCGAGTGATCCACGCGCAGATGGGCGACCCATCATTGGAAGCGCTGGCGGCAGCACCTTCGGAGATCAACGCGGGCGATCGCTTGATCAGCTGTGCGTGGATTTACACCTGCGAGACGCGTCTCAAGAGGCAGAGGCCCAAGTCTGTGAGGGTTGCGAGAATCCCTCGGGGCCGAGGCCTCACTGGCGCGAGCGACGCCGACGCGTTCCACATCATGTGGCGCCACAGACGAATGCTGATCTTCACCGTCATGGGCGAAAGTTCGAGGCATGAGGTGGACGTAGTCGTGAAGGGCGAAGAGGCCAACGTGGATATCGAGGCGATCGAGAGGCATTGGATTCAGGGGGCTGGCGTGCCTGCGAGGGTCCGACCAGATCAGAGCGGCGCGCGCGCGAGCGTAGAGTTTGGCAACTGGTGCGTGGGCAGGCAGATCAAGCTGGCGTTTAATCCGCGGGATGCGCGTCGCCGAAAGGATCCTCTCGACCGCGGCCCTCAGGTGCGACGCGAA
Organism: Prorocentrum cordatum; assembly: GCA_963575745.1. Classification (NCBI taxonomy): domain Eukaryota; class Dinophyceae; order Prorocentrales; family Prorocentraceae; genus Prorocentrum; species Prorocentrum cordatum. The sequence goes on from CAUYUJ010015230.1 coordinate 159,480, forward strand.
CAGGTCGCTCGATTTCATGGAGATCAACCCGCCGACCCGTTGAAGATGGTGGTGGGAGTTGCGTGCGACATGAGGAACGGGCTGCGCGGCGTGAAGGGCATCGCTCCCGCTCGGCGCGCGCTGGGCAGGTAGCCAGAGGGTCTGGGGGGCCTCGCGGGCGAGCCAACTACAGCAGGTGATCTAGAAGATCGCCGCGATCAATTCTATCAGAATTGGGCAATGACGCTGGCGGGGCGTTCCTTGCGGCCGACGTGTCCAGGGCGGCGCGCGCGGCGCTGGCTGCGAAGACAGATCCCAGGCGAAGGAGTTTCAGATTGGAGAGTGGATCTACTTCTGGAGGCGCGACGACGGTGAGAGTGACCTCGTCGAGAGCTGCAGGAAGGGGCCGGCGCTGGTCGCGCAGGTCTCATGCGCGGAAGATCCCGACAAGTTGGGGCAGGCTGTGGCATGGTGCGTGTTCGGCAACGCGTTGCTGAGGGCGGCCCGCGAGTTGCTTCGACCCGAACTGCCCGGGGAGCGCCGCAGACGGGAAGAATGATGCGATGATTTCGGACTTCCTCTATCGTCGGCAGAGAAGGTGTTGGAGGAGCCGAAGAGCGTGACAGGCCCCGTCGAGTGTGAGGATTGCGTGGGCGAGCCCGTCGACAAGAAGGAAGACTACATGGGCGACCGTGTCCCGGCGAGTGCGGACTTGGGAGAGAAGGGCGTTGACGCCGACGGCGAGGTGCCATCGGGGTCGGGCGGCCAGGAGAGCGACGCGAGGTTCGAGGGCGCCCGGTAGGAGGACATCCGCGAGGCGCCTCAGTTCGAGCCCGAGAGCGCCGAGCACGCCTCGGGGTCGCCATCCGCAGAGATCGGTGACGCAGGCCCGGCGCAGTCGACTCCGGCCGAAGTTTGCGACGACGGTCAGGGCCAGGGCGCGCGGCCTGAGGCGGCGCAAGAAACGACGGCTAACGACGACCAGGAGACGGACCAAGCAGACAGGAAACGCGTGTTAGAGGAGACGGATCGTGACGGAATGGTGGAGAGCATCGACGCGGCTCGGTGGCTGGGCGTCTCAAACTTGTGAGCAGGAGGCCAAGGGCGACGTCCGTGGAGGCTGCGACTAGCAAGGGCAGCGAGGAGCTGGCGCTTCTCTATGAGGGCGCCGAGGCCATCTAACTGACGAGCACCATGAAGCGAGACTCTGTCGTGGAGGCGAGGTTGACCAACGACGAGAGACAATGCAGTTCGACGAGGCGAAGGCGAATGCGCTGCTTCCTTGGACAGAGAACCAGGAGTGGCAAGCAGTAGAGTAGTGAGACGGAGGCCGAGGCAGGCGAAATTTGCCCGATGAGGTTCCTATTGGAGTGGGAGATGGAGGATGGTGTTCGTCGAGCGAGCGCTCGGGTGATCCCGCTGGGCTTCCACGTGGAGGAGGCGGCCAGCAAGAACGTCGACGAGGCGAGCCCCGCGCTCGCGAGGCTGACCATGTACCTCATCCTGCTCATCCTGCGCCGCCAGTCGTGGAGTGGTAGCGGCGGACGTCGAGGGCGGATTCCTGCAATCTGAGGACATTCGAGAGGAAGGCATTCGAATCTTCGGCAGGCCGACGCAGGATATCAGGAGGCGGTTGGCTAAGCTCATGGCTTTGAAGGAGGACCAGATACTCCAGATGCTCAGGCCCGCTTTCGGAGATGTGCGAGCGCCACGACAGTGGAATCATACTATCACGGAGGCCATGATCGACGTCGGGTTCGCGCAGCAGTGCTGCTTCCCATCGTTCAGCCTGGCGGTCAAGGGCGACGGCCCCGTCCTGGCGTGGGAGTCGGACGACGCCCGGCACTGCGTCATGGGCGGAGTTCCGGGCCTGCGCGTGGACGGATTTATCGGCGGGGGCGAGGGCCTGGAGAGCGAGGCCGGCCTCGCTGACATGCAGGCTTGCGAGGGGGCCTTCCTGGATCGAGTGCAGCTCCCCAGCAGACGTTTCAAGTTCGGCAAATGGGAATTTGCAAATGGCAACGTGTTCTGCGGAATAGAGAATGCGCAGTCCCAGTCCAGGAACGCGATCGAGGTGAAGGCCGAGCAGTGTATCCATAAGGTGAAGCCGATCAGCGTCGAGAGGGTTCGTCGCGTGCATCCAGTCGACCCATGTGCGCCGACAGGGACCAGCCAGCTACATGGGCTACATGGAGCCACGCAGTGGCCGGCATCGCTGTGCATGGCACAGGCGGCGGCGACGGTTTCGTTAGCGCAGGGCGACGTGATCAAGGCTACCGTGGGCAGTCTGCTGGAGGCCAGCAAGTCATTGCGGTTCCTGAAGGCGAGTGGAGACGTCGGCTCACGTATCAGATGCGTGGCCAAGTGGGAGTTGCTACGACTTGGAGTATTGGGATGCATTGCGGGTGACGAGGCCGAACGGTGAGTCTCGAGGGGGCTACGTGGTATTCGCGATCGGGGGCGAGAGGGTCGACGACGGCGAGCTGACTCATCTCGTGATCATCGATTGGGCGAGCAAGAATTTGTGCGTATCTGTCGCAGCTCACTGGCTTGCGAGGCTCAAGCCGCAACCGACGCAGTGGATGCTCTGGAGTTCGCAAAAGCGATGCTGACGACCGTGCTCTTTCCAACGATGAAGCTGACGGGCAAGCATATGCTGGGCGTTCTGGGCCGCAGTCCGCGCATCGCGGACGCGAAGGCGCTCTGCGGCGCAGCCAACTCGCGATCGCCAGCAGGCGGCCTGACCGAACGCTGGACTGGCATCGAGATCTTGCAGGTGCATGAGAATATGGAGGAGTCTGGTGGAATTTGGCGATGGACCAACGCGTTTCAGCAGATGGCGGACGGCCTGACCAAGCTTCAAGTGCGACAGCAATCCGTGGAGACGTTGAGAAGGATGACCCGCGCGCTCAAGTGCGACGCGACCTTCGCAGCGGGACAGCAGCTGAGCCAGAAGGGCGGCCATGGCTGAGAGACGACGCGGAGGCGGACCTCGACGAGGCGAACGAGGCAGAGTGCGAGGGGGGCGACCAGGCCGAAAACATCATGAAGGAGATGAGGAGTAACCGTGCAGGGTCCAGGGCGGCGTAAAGGGTGGCTCGCGCTGCGTCGCTGGCAGCGAGGGCAGCAGAGGCGAAGGCGGAGGAAGAGGTGTGTGCGATCCAGCCGCAGTCCATTGGCGACCTTTGGATGGTGGTTGTGGTCATCATCGGCGTGCTGATGGTGGTCATCATGGTGCGCGCGTGCGCGGTGCGTGCGACGTTCTGGCGCAGACGTCGAGACAAGGGGCAGTTCGTGTTGGGGTCGCGCACGGCGGATGACAACGGCGGAATGGCGCCCAGAGATCATGGAGAACGAGCGAAGCTTGCTGAGGCGATCAGGTACCGAGCCGAGGATATCAGCGAGCTTGAGAAGGCGCAGCAGGACAGCGACGACGTGCAGGAGAAGCTGAGGAAGACCAGGGGCCTGGCGAAGGATCTCGAGTCCTTGTTCGTGGTCTTCGAGGACCGGGGCAATGGCATCAGGGGCCAGAAGAGGACGGAGCTAGCCAGATTGTATGAGAAGATCAGGGACCTGAGGAATGACGTCAGGCTCTGCGAGAAGAACATCAGTTTGGAGCTGGAGTTGTCGAGGATGCATCAGCAAAGAGAAGAGGTGGAGGCGCCTTCGCGCAAAGTCAAGAGGACATCAGAGACGCAGTCGCCGTGTACGCATCGGCGAGACCTGGCGACGCCGAGGTTCCAGTGCCTTGCGGACCACCAGCAGACATCGACGACGAGCGAGGAGTTCGTGGGCTAGCTGGAGTTCAGGAAGGTGCAGAGAGACGGAGAGAGGACCTACGTCGGTGTGCGAGGAGACCAGGGTTCAACATTTTCACAATACACACGCACACATGTACATATATATATATACATATATATATATATATATATATATATATATATATATACCGTGAGCAGGTTTCTTTACGTGAGGTTTAGTTGCAGCAGTTTGTGCAGTTTCCACATTCAGCTGGATGCGAGGCAGTTTCGTGTCTGGTTCTTTTCTTGGGGACTGGAGGCCAACACATTTTTTTGCCCTCGTGTCATTGGTGCAGATCAGTTCCAATGTAGAAAACTATGCGTGATGTAGCGATTGCGTAGTCTTCGAATTCCCGTGCGTGGCTTGTGCATGTGTGCGTGCTGCCGCTGCTGTCACGAGCTCAAACCGCTGTATGTGATTCTTTTCGGCCCCTCTTCATTCTGCTTCATATTCATTTGGTCCACAACTTGGTGTGTGTATGTGTGTGTGTGTGTGTGTTTGTCTGTGTGTGTGTGTGTGTGTGTGGATTTCGGTGGTTCCATTGGTGTGCTACCGGCGTGGAGGGCCTAAAGAGGTCTCCAGAGGTCGGGGGCAGCGTGAGCGGGGGATAAGCTCAGGAATGGGATGTGTCGACCCGTTATCGCCCATTCATCGCCGATAGGGGTGTGATGGCCCGCCCCGCGCGGGAACGTTCGGATTCTCCATCGGAGGCCAATCGCCCATGTATCGGCGATGTATCGCAGATTGAAGCTTGATGCTTAGCCCATGAGCTGGTCCCCCCCTAACGTTGCCCCTCACTCGAATAGGGGCCCCGACACTATCGCGCCGAATCACGTTTTTTCTGTTTGTTTTGTTTTCTTCTTCTTCTTCTCCCCCTTTGAGGGCCCTCGCCGTGCCCCAATACTGCCAAAAAGAAACTGAGCACGAAGAGCTGGTCGCCAGGAAGAGGTCCAGAACTCTGGGGGCCCACGTTGCCCACCCGCCACATGAACGACGCAAAAAAATCGCGTTCGGCTGCGCTGATATTGGCGCGTAATCTGCTCGCGTAAGGTCGCGCGTGCGCGCTCTCGTTTCCGGAGGGAGGGAGAGAGATCGAAAGAGAGAGAAAGAGAGAGAGACATAGAGAGAAAGAAAGCGCGTACCGCATCGGACGGCAACGCCGTCCGGGCCCTTAAGCCACATGTGCTTAGTGGGCCCGCCTCACGAAGCGGAGACGCTGCCTGCTAAACAGGGGTGCTGGGATGACCTCCCCCTTTGAGCGGACAAATGAGCCCCTGGCTTGAAAAAAAAACGATCGGCGGTGATCAGACCCCACGCCCTATGAGTGTCGAAGAGGGCTTGAAGATAACTTTGGAGGGTGTTCTCTCTGGTCGCACCATGGTGGAAAACCCGTGATGTAAGCCCCCAGGCCTCTTTGTGCCCAATGGATCTTGTCAGTCAGGGGTGCTGTCCGTTCCTGCATCTGGTGAACAGCAGGTTGTCGCGCTGATCACACAAGGGCTTGAATGCTGGCAGTGCGAGTTGTTTCATAACTAGTCCTCTTGTCGCTGGTGCCTAGTCGCAGTGAGGTGCTGCGTGAGCGAGTTCTGCCGATCAGTACGATGCTCCGCGGTCATTCGGTTGCCAGCGCCCTGGTGGGTGGTATTACGGCCCTTGGTCCCCGTTCCTTGATGGGGCGGGGGGGATGCCTGGTGGCAGGAATCGCTGCGTTGGGGTGGGTGGGTGTGCAGTAGCACTGGCCAACCCAACGGGTTGGGGCGGCGGTGTTGGCCCATGGGGCGCAGTCTGCGACCCTTCACCTACCATGCGCAGATCCTCTCCCAGGTGGGGCGTTGCGGTACCACTTTCGTCGGTGTGCTCTTCGGCGGTGTGGACGTTTTCAGAGTTACGTCCCGTTGGTGGGTGAACGCAGTCGTCTTCCCAGTTGAGGGAGGCCTCGGGACAAACGGGTTCAAGGTCGTTAGCGGCGAAGTCGTCCGTGTGCTGGATCCAGGGGTCGTCAAGGTCAGCGAAGAAATCGGGACCTGGTGGTTCTGCCGGGGGAGGTGGTCCTCCTTGTGCGCCAGCGCCTTGCCCTCTGGAGGCCGGTGCGTGTGCGGGGGCTTGGACCCCGAAGGTCCGGTGCTCCTCGCCCGCACCAGGCAGGGGGCCTTTTGGCCCAACCTCCCGCTTATGGGGGTGCCCCTCCCGGGCAGCAGCAGCAGGAGGAGGAAAAGGAGGAGGAGGAGGAGAAATCATAATAATAATACTAATACAAATAATAAGAATACAACTAATAATAACAGTACTAATAATATAATAATACGAATACTAATAAGAATAATAATCATACTACTGATAATACGAATCACAAAATATGGATACTAATGGTATTAGTAATAACACTAATACTAATACTACTACTAATTATAATACTATGCTTATAAACATACTCATAACACGAATCAGGGAAATTACAATAACATTAAGATTAAGAATAATATTCAGAAGAGGAGGGTGATGAGGAGGAGGAGGAGGAAGACCAGTGTATGCTCTTGGGTACGCTCGAGGAGGAGGACCAGTGGAAACCCAAGACTCATCAACGATGTTGGGATCTACTCTCCCTCCAAGCTCCGTCTTCACAGGTCCCTACAATGATTCGTTCCCATTGAGGGAAGTGCCCCGTTTGGGCACAGCCGTTTGAAGATCCTGAAGCGTGCCAAAACACCGATCTTATGATTTCAACGCCATAAATCAACCTGATCGGTTGCGTCGTGACGATCCTGAATCGTGCTGGAATACCATTCCTGGGGGGTCAACACCGCGAATCAACGTAACTGTTGCGCTCTGACAGTCCGAATCGTTCCTCATCACCATTTCTGGTATGTTAGCCACGCGAATGAGTGGAACCCGTGCCAATGTTTCAAACGAGTGTGCGCGGCGCCAGGGCGAGAACCACATTTGGAAACGACCCGTCCTCACTCCGAGAATCTGTTGCGAATTTTACACGAATGTTCGTGGTGCTCAGGGGAGAGGCACGTTTTGAAAACCACCCGCCCTCAATCCGTGAAGCTCTTGCCAATGTTGAAAACGAGTGTACGCGGCGCTAAAGCGAAAACATAATTTTGAAAGCCACTCAGCCTCAATCCGTGAAGCTTTTGTGCAACCGTTTGAAAACGAATGCGGGCGGCGTTAACGCGAGAGCCACGCTTTGAAAACCACCCGCCCTCCATGTGTGAATCTGTTGCCAGTTATTACGCCTTCGGCTCATAAGTGGCGAAACGCCCGGCCCACCCTTCGGAGTGGCTTCGGAGTGCGACTTGGAGGGCTTGTTTATAAGAATAATGGAAAAAGAGGAGAGGAGGAGGATATGATGATGATGATGATGATGATGAGGAGGAGGAGGAGGAGGAGGAGGAGGAGGAGGAGGCGGGAAAGGCCCTCCGTCCACATACAAGGATATATTTTCAGGAAGTGCCCCGTTGGAAAACAAACGTTTGCAGATCCTGAAGCGTTTCAAAACACCATCCCTGGGACTCCAAAGCCGCAAGTCAACGTTATTGACGCGTTTTGACACTTCTACATCGTGCCAGAACACCAGTTGTGGACCATACAAATCATCGACATTCTTGCAAGCTTTGAAAACGAATGTGCGCGGCGCTAAGGCGGAGCAACATGTTGAAAACCACCTGGCCCCAATCTCGTAAGCTCTTGTGTAACTTTTTTATCATTAGTGTGTTCGGCGCTATGTTGAGAGCCACCCGCCCTCGATTTGTGACTCTGTTGCCAGTTTTGATGTTTCAGGCCCGTTGGTGGTAAGGGAGTTTCCGGGGAAATGCCCGGCCCGTCCTTCCGATTGCCCCCGGGTGCGACAGGGAGGAGTTTTTGATTCCCGAATCAGAGTTTGCTTCTGTAGGGGTCCTAGCGGATTCATATTGTAAGGTGAGGTGTGTCGCCGATTTCGGCGGCCGGCCCGGGTGCCCGGGTGCCCAGGTGCCCAGGTGCCCAGGTGCCCATGGGGAGTGCCCGGAGGTGCCTGGGTGCCTGGGTGCTCTATCGCCTTATAGCTCCATGGCCCTATTCACCCTATAGTATAGCCTGTATAGCCTTATAGCTCTGCAGCCCTATAGCCTTACAGCGCTATAGCCCTTTAGCCCTGTAGCCCTATAGCCCTACATCCCTATAGCCCTATAGCCCTATAGCCTTATAGCCCAGTAGCCCAATAGTGCAATAGTCCCTATAGCCCTATAGCCCATATAGTCCTATATCCCGGTAGTTCAGCAGCTCTCTAACCCTACAGCCCTATATCCCTTTAGCCCTATAACCCTATAGTCCTATGGCCCTATAGCCCTATAGCCCTATAGCCTTATAGCCCCATAGCCCTATAGCCTTATAGCCCCATAGCCCCATAGCCTTATAGCCCTATCGCCCGATAGCCCTACCACCCTACAGGCCTATAGCCCGATAGCCCTATAGCCCTAGCGTTATAACCGTAGCCTTCATGGCCTTCATAGCCCTCGCAAATTTCATGATACCGAAGAAAAGCCCCAATCAGAATTTGTTTGGGGATATAGGGCTATAGGGCTATTGGGCTAGAGGGCTATGAGGTTACTATAGGGCTATAGGGCGATAGGGATATAGGGCTATAAGGCTAGATGGCTACAGGGCACCGGGCACCCGGGCACCCGGCACCCGGCGGGCACCCACCCGGGCACCGGGCACCCGTCACCCGGGCACCCGGGCACCCGGGCACCCGGGCATTTGGGCCCGGCCACCGAATCGGCGGCGAACCCGGGCACCCGGGCACCCGAGCCCGGCCACCGAAATCGGCCGCACCTCTCACGTAATCCTTTAATCCGCTATCCGCTAGGACCCCTACAGAGGCAAGCTCTGATTGGGGAATAAACCTTAGGAGCAATAGCAAAGGGATCTTTCATGTCATATAAATACTCTGAGTGCGTTTCTCTTTGGAATCATGAGGGAAACGAATGGAGGAGGACGAGGCAGAGGAGGAGGAGGATGAGGAGAAGAAGGAGGAGGAGGAGGCGGATGTGAAGGACGAGGTGGAGGTGGAGAAGGGGGAGGAGGAGGAGGAGGAGGAGGCAAAAACAAACATAATACCACAAGTCGTAAGAACACGAAACAGAGGAGGAAGAGGAAGAGGAGGAGGAGGAGGAAGAGGAGGAGCAGGGTGTGCAGGAAGAGGAGGAGGAGGACCAGTATGAGTCCAAGATTCATTAGCGATCTCAGTAGCGATGTTGGAATACACCCTTCGTCAGGACTCCTTCATAGGCCCCTACAAGGGTTCAGTTCCACTGAGGGCAATGTCTGGTCGGGGGACAATCGTTTGAAGGTCCTGAAACGTGTCAGCATACCAGTCTCGGGACTCCAATGGTACGAATCATCTTGATTGTTGCGTTTTGACGATCCTGACACGTGCCAAAACGCCGTTTCTGGGACTTTTCCAACGCGAATTAAGGTAACTGTTGCGCCCTGTCCATCCTGCATCGGTGCAAAACAGTGTTTCTGGTACGTTCACCATGAGAATTCGTGAAACTCTGGCAAATGTTTGAATCGAATGTGCGCGGCGCTAAGGCGAGAACCACATTTTGAAAAAGAGCCCCATTGATCCGTGAAGCTCTTGCAATTTTTTACGGCGACTGTCCGCGGCGCTAAGGCGAGAGCCGCATTTTGAAAATCACCCGCCCTCAACCATTGAAACTCTTGACAACACATGTGCGCGACGCTAATGGGAGAACCGCATTTTGAAAACCACCCGCCCTCAATCAATGAAGCTCGTGCAAATTTTGAAAACAAATGTGCGCGACGCTAAGGCGAAGACAACTTTCTGAATACCAGCCAGCCTCAACCCGTCAAGCTATTGCGAATTTCCACAGCGAATGGGAGCGGCGCTAAGGCGAGAGCCACACTTTGATCACCAGCCGTTCTCCATGTGTGAAACTGTGGTCAGTTTTTCAGGCTTCAGGCTCATAGCTGGTACGGAAGTCTCCGGCGAAACGCCCGGCCCGCCCTTCGGATTGGCCTCGGGGTGCCACTGGGATGATTTGCTCATGAGGAAAAGGAATGGGGGAGGAGGAGGAGGTGGAGGAGGGAGGAGGAGAAGGAGGACCTGTGTAAACCCAATAATCACCAACGATGCTGCAATAAACCCTGCCTCCAAATTCTTTTTCACATAGGCCCCATATATATGTATACACTTAGGGAAGTTCCCCGTTGGAGTGAAAATCCTGCAGCGTTCCAAAACGCCATTTCTGGGACGTCAACGTCGCGAAGAAACGTTACTGTTGCGTCCTGAGGATCCCGAACCGTGCCAAAACACCATTTGTGGGACTTCAAAACCACAAATCAACGTGACTGCTGCGCCCCGACACTCCTACAGCGTGCCAGCGCAATTTGTGATGCCATAGGAATCAGGAAAATTCTTGCAAGCTTTGAAGACGAATGTTCGCGGCGCTGCGGCGAGAGCCACATGTTGAAACGTAACCGCTCTACACCCTTGAACATTTTGCAATTTGCTAAGAGGAATGTGCGCGGCGCTAAGGCGATAATCGCATTTTCAAAGCGGACCGCCCTCCACCCGTAAGCTCCTGCAATTTTTTTAAGGCGAATGTGCGCGGCGCTAATGCCAGAGCAACGTGTTGAAAACCACCCACCCTCAATCCGTGAAGCTTTAGTGCAACTTTTTAACAGCGGGTGCCTGCGGCGTTAAGGCGAGAAAGCCACACTGTGAAAACCACCCGCCCTCCATTTGTGAAACGGTTGCCAGCTTTCAAGCTTTAGGCTCATGAAGGGTAAGGAAGTCTCCAGCGAAACCAAGAGCACGACAGTGGACGAGCGACCGAGCGGGCGAGCGACGCCCGCGCGCATCCAGGACTTCCAGACGTCGGCCGGCGCGGCCGAGGCGCCTGGCCGCCCCCGTTCCCCGCGGCCCTCTCGATCCTCGATCCACCTCCTTCTCCTCCTCCTCCTCCTTGGCCTTCTTTTTTTCCGATGTTCCCTCCCACTTCTTCCTCTCTTGCTCCGCCAAGGGCCCCTGGGCCCCGCTCAGCCAACCCCCCCCCCCCCCCCCCGCCCAGGGGGGTCGTATATATAATCGCCGGGCGCTTTCGGAGATAGGACAGTAAGGATCCTAGGCGTGCTCGCGTCGTGGAAAACGAACGCGGCGGAAGGTTTTCGGTTGTTCTCGGCTTCGAGGGCCCTCGCCAGGCCCTCGGACCGTTTCAAAACGATTCGGCATGGAGAACCGCCCTTGAGGAAACGGTCGGGACTCCTGGGGACCTCGTCTTCAAAGATAGCAAGGATGTCAGATGTTTGGGATGGATACGGGATGTGTCGGTGGGGGGAGACGTTTCTGCTACTTGCCGCCTTTCCTCTGACCATGATATATATATATATACAAATATATATATAGAGAGAGAGAGAGAGAGAGAGAGAGAGTGAGAGAGAGAGAGAGAAATATCAATAACGAGAGACAGAGAGAGAGAGAGAGAGAGAGAGAGAGACAGAAAAAGAGAGAGAGAGAGAGAGTGGGAGAGTGAATTCTTGACGCTTCGCGGTTCCCCTGCCCATTCACATGGATGGTGGCACCAAGAAGTCCCTGCAACAGCGCCTTCAGGAGCACAAGCGCAGACTGGAAGAGGCTCGTTTTCGCAAGAAAGCTCGTACCCTCCCCCCCCTTGGCCCGGCTACCAATCGGGTACGGGCGACCGAACACTGCGCCAACCCCTTCTGTCCTGAAGGGCCTCGTCATGTGCACACCTCCTGCGTTCCAGCCACAAAAGTCGGCACCACCCTCCCAGCTCACAGGCTGTCTGACGGCAGGTTTGGGTCAGACTCGCACCGCACGAGCTCCTTCACCGCCATGTGCGACACATGCCCCCCCCCCCGGGTCTCCACTGCTTGTGTGGAAGACTGGCCGCCCTGCTCTTGGATGTTTCATGCGGCGCCCCGAGCCAGGGGCACCGTGCAACGAGCAGACAGGCCTACCCCCGTGGGACATGATGCCCACCCTGTGGACCAAGCAGCAGTGGAATGCGGGATGGGCTTGCAGAAGGCGCCTCATCCACATATGGAATGTGGCGCCAGGCATCCTTGACCACATCCTTGACCACCACTCTTCCGAGGTATACCCCCCTGCTCCCACCAAGCGGAAGGCTACAGCGGAGGTGCCAGAAGACAGTTACGACATCTGCGCCCGCCTCTCCCCAGCAGGAGTCAGTGCGTCTGTGAAAGACGCGTACTCACGACCTACGCCCCTCGAGGATGGTTCGACACTACATGATATGGAGATCAGCAACCCAGACGGCCAACCGGGAACAGACGGCGGGCCCCCCAGCAGCACCAGTTCCTCGTTTCCCAACGCGGGTCCGCCCGAGTGCCCCTTCTTGCCCACTCTCTCCACCCATCGGCTCGCCGGGGTGGAGTCTGATGGCCCAGTTCACGCCCTGGTTAAGTACGTGTTGGAGTGGAATCACACGGTCTACATCCGCTGGGCCACCTATGTACAGCAACAAGGCGAGGGTATCCAAGGTGACATAAACGACGAGGCGAGGTGGCCGACTGAGCGACTGCTCCCCTTCCTGGACGCGGTGTATGGAGAGGCGATCCCAACAAACGGACACCCCCCGCGCGTCCCATGGGGCGGGCAGCGCGCCGCAGCAGCCAGGGTGGTCTCACACCTGGCAGGCGAGAGCCAGAAGTACAAAAAAGAATGGGATCGCTATGCAGACAACCTTACTGACCAGAAGGGGCAGTGCCCCTTCCGACAGCCGTTCCGCATCCTCCTGGCCTTCCTGACAAGGTTGGAAGGCACCGCACTGGCCAGGGGCACCATCGCCCACCTCGCCGCCCTGCCCCGCGCGACGGCAGCTAGCAGCCCAGGCGGGGATGAGCCACCAGCAGCCAACTGGCTCAACAGGACCACCAGCAGCAAGGGCCCCCCGCGGTGGACCGCCGAGTAGAAGCGCAAGGAGTATCCCCGACCCGCACCGTCGGGGCACCCCCGCAGCTTGCTGAGGCTGACAGGCCCCCCGTACCCCAGGCAGGGGGGCAAACCCCACTGGGGCCTTGCAAGGGCGAAGGCGACGTGGAAGGGGTTGACTGGGGAGACGAGGGGGGCAGGAAGTCCGAGTGTGACGTTTACGCGCACTCAAGTCCGCAAGACATCTCCGTGGACTCAAGCTCGCAAGTCAGCCCCATTCATCCCGACGACGACCTAAGTGACACAGCTCCCCCCGAGGATGACAATGGGATCCCTGGCCCCCACGGCTCTGGGGGGCGCCACCCGACGGGGCCCGCTCAGAAGCCTGGCCCCCATATGTACAGGCCGTTTCCAGGGGGGCAGCCCGAGATAGGAACGCCCCAGGCGACATTCGTAGTAGGGGTGACCGGATCCGGAGCCTCAGCGACGCCCGGTCTAGCAGGTCTCTGAGACATGCAGATGGCGATGGAAGCCGGCGACCACCCGCGAAAGATAACATCAGGGTCTGGGAACCCTTGGCCACCCCACCCCCAAGCGACGTCCCTCCGCAGCCGCGCGCCACCCAGGCCTCCTGGAATGACACGCGAGGAACGCAGCCACCCGCAGAACACCCTGGCGACCCCATGGGCGGCATCCCCATGTATATGTGCCCGGTTGACCATGCGGACGTCTCAAGGGACGAGCCGGCACAAGACAAGATCTCACGTCTGCAGAAGGCGCTGGGAGGTGCGTCTAGCGGAGTTTGGGGCGCCTGGGTCCGAAGGGCAGCCGCGAGGCAAGGGAGCTACCGTGCCAAGCTTGATCCCGAGCTAAATTCCGTACAGCAGCGCAACGAGTTCCTCCAGGCATGGAGCAAAGCAGAATTTGATGCCTACAAGATGGACAGAGAGTTCAAGCTCCACGTCGTCTGGTCAAGTGTCAAGGACCGATACGGCAGGCTCCTGCAACGCGACGCCAGGCCCCGCACCTCTCGCAGGACCGACAGCAGCGGCCGCCCGTCCCCTTGGACCACAGCGGGCAAGGGGGCGGCACACGCGGTCCCGCCAGATTAGTGGACTGGTGCATCCAGCTCAGCCTCGTCGTGGCGTGGATGGCAGTCATGGGGCTCGCGGGGGCACCAGGGTACGTCATGGGCCGAGACGGACTGGAAGGCAAAGGGCATGCGCTATTCTCCCAGAAGAGATGACCGATGCGCTGACAAGCGTCCACGAGGTTGGGGCCCCTGACCTAGATGACGGGGGCGCAAGGAGGGGCCCGCTCGGGGGTGGCCCGCCCCCAGCGCGGCAGCATCTTCCGCCGTGATTGGCGCCCTCACCTCAGGATTGCCCGCGACCTTGGCTCTGGCCATCTCCCCGAGGGCTCCAGCCGTGGCGGCGCCTCTCTCGGTGGCAGTCAGCGAACTGGCGATCGCCACGGCCCACCTCCTGTATCGCCTATCGTGCAGCCTGCTGTGTGCAGCTCGCGCCATCTCCCACCCCCCATCGGCCCCGCTCCGCCCGGCATTCACCGCGCCCCCCCTCTAGGACAGTTTCACCTGCAGCGCCCGGCCTTGGCCGCAATGCCCCGTGCTACCTCCGCCGGGGTGGGGGGGCGCCAATGCCATATCGCTGCTCAGAGGACAGCCCGCGCTGGATTCGTGGACCTTGCCAGGCTTCTCCTCCCCTGCGGCCGACTGGGGCGTCTTCGTCTGCCGCGCGGGGCCTCGGCCACTGCCTCCCTCGACGGAGGCCGCTGCTAGCGAGGGCTCTGGGGTCGTATGCAGCCCCCCCCCGGGCCCTGCACTTCCGCTGTCCAGGACAGCCGCCTTGGACGGCAGTGACTGGTGGCTGAAATGGCCCACCTCCTGCGCTCCCCCTCTTTCGAAGCCGCTTTGGGCGGCAGTGGTTGGTGGCTGTAATAACCGCGCCACCTTCGCCTATCCGCGCGCAGCCTCGCCCTCCCGTGGACAAGGGGTGCAGTGCATGAGTGCCCTGTGTTCCCATCTTAATATGTGTCCAGCGGCTTTTGGCTGCGCCGCCTCCCCCCCCCTCATTGGCATTCGTCTCAGCGGCTTTTGGCTGCGCCCCCCCCCCTGCCCAACAGCGCCGTCGCATTGCGCTGGCCGCAGACGCGCGTCTGCCCTGAGACCTGCCCAGGGAACAGCGGTCCTTTCTCTTCCTCCGTCGCCGACCCGGCCATGGTTCTACAAGGGCGCCCTGGCCCGCCGTCAGCGCGCCGCCAGCGAACGGTGCGGCCTGGCAGCTCTACAGCTGCCGGCCATCGGTTCGCCCTGGCGTCGAAGGTATCCGGCTTCTGCGCGGGCAGCGCGGCAGGTGTTGAGTGGGTGCGGCTCTCCGCCATGCGCGTGGTGATTGGCTTCGTCAAAGTGAGCGGCCCCGCATCGAGTGGTTCAGTCTTCTGCGGTTCGAGTTCGCGTCGCTCTTCTCGGCGCAGCCGCAGCCGCCAGCCCTCGTCAGTGCAATTGCATCGTTGTGCCCCCGAACTGCGTGAGTCGGATGCGATGTAAGCGCGCGGGCTACCGGCTGGTGGTTGCTCAGCCTCGTGAACGCACGCCAGTGGTCTGCCTCCTACTGGGTGGTGCTCGGACACCCCTCATTGACACTTGTGTGCAGCGGCTCTTGGCTGCGCCCCCCCCCCCCCCCTGCCCTGAGACCTGCCATCTCCTTCGTCGCCGACCCGGCCATGGTTCTACTACGAGGGCGTCTTGGCCCGCCGTCAGCACGCCGCCAGCGAGCGGTGCGGCCCAGCAGCTCTGCAGCTGCCAGCCATCGGTTCGCCCTGGCGTCGGAGGTATTCGGCTTCTGCACGGGCAGCGTGGCAGGTGTTGAGTGGGTGCGGCTGTCCGCCGTGCACCTGGTGATTGGCTTCGTCAAAGTGAGCGGCCCTGCACTGAGTGGTTCAGCCTTCTGCGGTTCGAGTTCGTTTCGTTCTTTTCGGCGCAGCCGCGGCCGCCAGCCCTTGTCAGTACTTTGCATCGTTGTGCCCCCGAACAGCGTGGTTCGGTTACGATGTGAGCGCGCAGGCTACCGGCTGGAGGTTGCTCAGCCTCGTGAGCGCACGCCAGTGGTCTGCCTCCTACTGGATGGCGCTCGGACACCCCTCAGCTTCAGTGAGCCTTGGTGAGTCGGGTCTCACTCGCCGCACCATCGTATGCTCGTGGAGCTGCAGTGAGTCTGAGTTAGTTGCTCTCGCTCGCGCCCCCCCCCTTTTTTCCGAGGTCTTGGACGGCCTGGCTCTGTGTGCACACGCGTGGGTTCCGCCTGGTCTTTGGCCACTCGGGCTCGCGTTCTGCCCGTGGCCTTGACAGTGCCTCGCTGTCCGTCTTGGCCTCGCTTCCGATTGCGGTTCGGCTGGGGCTTGGCGCCGCAAGGGCGACTTCCCCCCCCGTTCCGTTGCCGGTTGCCGCGCTTTTTGCTTCCCCACCAGCCGGGCTGTCTGGGCCGGTCACCAGCAGACGCTGGATTGCGTCTCAATGAGGGGCATTTTGTCCCTGGCATGTGCATGCGCCACTGCGTGTATTGTCCGCTGGAGTCTGCGGCAATCTCGCGCCAATTATCTACGTGCCGCGCCCCGGACGTTGCGCCCGCTCCATGTCCCTCGCCTTGGAGCCGCGAACCAGAAAACGTATCCCCATCAGTTGCGCGGCTATAGGTTGCTCCTGTTGTCAATTAGTAGGCCCGCGCCCCGGACTTACGACTCGCCGCTTGCGCTCTCGCTTGCGGCCGCGACCATGAAGATCCCCATCGGTGGATGGCTACCTGGCTGGGCGGGCCTTCGCCGTGGCCCTCGGCCGCTGGTCATCACCCATCTACTCGGGGGCCAGGGCTCGCCCCGTGGTGCGCCGCTTGTTCGGCCAGGACGCCTTGCCGACCGGGCGTCCCCTGGGTGCGTATCTTCACCCTGAGCGCTGGTCCCGCGCTATCATTGACGGCCCGCCCGCCCGCGTGGAAGTGGTCTCACGGCACCGTGCCTCAAGACTGCGGTGGATCACTGGTTCTACGGTCGGCACCTGCAGACACAACGCCGAAAAAACGTTTGATGATATCAGTGAGTGACGTCATCGCATGGAGGGCGCCGTCGAATTCACAGCCACTGGCATGCTACCGGGTCTTCGCCTGGTTGTTCTGAGCTGCGGTTGAGCCCGCCCCCGCCGCTTAGATTGCATTTTTATCCGCCGCTTGTCAGCGGCGCGCGTTCGGCTCCGTTTTAGGCCGTTATACTTAAGTTTGTTGCTTGTCGGCAATCTCTTGACGGCGCGCGGCTCCTCCGCTTGCGCTCGCGAAAAAAAAAACTGGCGCCGCTCAGCATGCCCTTGCGGCAGCCTTGGCAGTCGTAAGCGCGCTCGCTGGGTAATTATTAGGCTCCGCCCGTAGCCCGGGTCGACCTTCTGACGTCGCCTGCGCCTTCGTTTGCGGCTGCGACAAAAAGCGCGCCCCTATCAGCTGATGAGAGCTGCTAGGGGGAGATGGGAAGAGACGCGCACGGTCAAACACCGAGGGAGGCCGGCCTGGACGGCGTGTCGGGCCATCGAAAGCAAAAAGGCGAGAAGGCCAGATTCATTGATTGACGCTACGTTTTTGAACGATTTGGGCATCTCAAGCGTCCTGGGGGGGCTCCGTGGCCATTTAGAGCAGTCTTGGAGCGGTCTTGGGGCCTCTTGGAGCATTCTGGGAGCCATTTGGAGCTAGCTTGGGCTATCTTGAGCCATCTTGAAGGGCATCTTGGGCTTTTTGAGGCCCTTCGGGGGCCGCTAGGGGCCTCTTGGGGGCCCATCGGGTGCTTTCTGGAGGCCTCTTGGGGCTTCTTGGGGCGCTCTTTGGGCCCTCTTGGGGGCCTCCTCGGAGCCCTGGAGGGCCTCTTGGGGCCATCTTGGAGGCGGTCGGTCAAAAGAGGGGGGGTGCTAGATCTGCGCCCCCCCCTCGGGGGCCACGATCCTCGTGGGGGGTAGCAGAAAATGGCCCTCCCAATGGCGGAACAAGGGGCCTCCGACACGTCGCGACCGCCTCCCAAAGAAACGACCCAGAGAGGGCAGGGGGAGGGTTCCCCTCCCCGAAGGGAAAGGGGGTTGTAGACGAGGAACGAAACCCTCGTCACACCACCTGTCGCCCAGAGGGCTGGTGGGATTCTATTCATTTTCGGTGCGTTTCTGAAGGATTTGGGCATCTCGGAGATATCCTGGGGAGGCTCCGTGGCCATCTCGAGCCGTCTTGGAACGGTCTTGAGGCCTATTGGGGTATTTTGGGGTCATCTTGACCCAACTTGGACTATCTTGAGCCATATTGGAGGTCATTTTGGGCTCTTGGAGGCCGCTTGGGGGCCATTCGGGGACCTCTTGGGGGCCTCTCGGTGGCCTCTTGCGGTAGTGGAACTTTAAGGGTAGCTCTTTGGGAGATGTTATAGTATCGGGAGTATAGCTCGCGCGCCGTTGCCTTTGGCTCAAGGCACGCGCGCCCTATGTGCCCGGACACTTACCTTAGTGTTCGCTATGTGCTGGAAAGACCGATGCATCGATCTTATCCTATCCTACCCATCCACTCCCCATATCGTATTCCTTCGACATGGAATTTGATGCAATGTGAGCTCATCCGCCTCCCATGGAGACGGATGCTATTTGACCTACCAGGCTCACTCTCGACTTGGTAGCGGAGCTGGCCGCGCTCTCGTGTGGTCAGTTCTTGCTCTTCTCATCCTCATACTCTTCGGCGCGATCATCGTGGCCACCTACCACCCTGCGCTATCACTCCCAGTACGTTTACGAGGATCTATCCAAGAGCAAGAAGCAGCACGAGAGGTACGACGTCTAGACAACAACATTGGTACCATATACGCTTCATCACTGCGCTACTACCAACCGCTCGGCAACGAGCTAAAAGCGCAATACTTGAAGCATGGGCGGAGAGATCCGCCAGATAGAGCGCCTCGACGACTCGACAAGGCGCTGCCCCAGCGCGGCAAAGCGCCTAATAACCACCCCTACCTACATAGCCTTGGGCTGGTTATCTTCGCTATCATATGGTTCGCGCTGGGGGCAGCTATCGGACACATGCGCCGCGGAGAAAACAGCACCGATGGGCAAACACATGGCCCATACTGGGACCCTCAAGGCAACGTGCCTTTCCGTGAGTACGTTTATGAGGTCAACGCGTGGCTCAACGTCACTAGCGGACGTATGACGCCACAGGCCCAAGCGGCCGCCATGCAACGCGGCCTAGGTGGCCTAGCGAGGACACTCGCCATGAGGGTACCACCTGACATTATAAACTATGGTGCTGACATCGATGGGGTCCACGCAGACCCAGTGACCTACATCATGTTCCTCCTAAGCATGAAGTTCGAGCGTCTGGAAGATGAGCGCCAGCTCACTTCCGGCACACAGCTCATCGACTTTCATGTGCCTCACGGAGAACGAACCGACGTCACTCTAACCCGATTCGAAATGGCCCCGCTTGAGGCACAGTCGGTGGGATTCGACCTTCCCAACTTCCAGTTACTAACCACAATCCTGTTCCGCGCCTTAGGCGTCGGCAACCAGCGAGCCATGCAACTCTTACAGCCACTCAATCATCAAATGCCCCGAACTCAACAACAGTATGAAGAGTTGCTGGAGAGGATGCGTTCGATAGGCCACCTATCAGAACGGTCTCCTGGTAATATAGGATCTGTGTTTGGAAGGGGAAGGGGATCTGGTAGTGGAAATTTCTACACTACCTTAACCGCTGAAGCCCAGCCTGGAAACGGGCCCTCAAGCATACGGGCCGATGATCCCGGAGAATCTACTGCTTTATTCGCAGGGGATCGATCGCAACCAAGCTGGGCAACCAGCCCTCCTTCCAGAGAACCTCAACCACACCCCTCCTCTGTGGGGTGAATCAAACCCCCTTACCGACGGTGTGTCCACCTACTTGGGAGACGATGATTTCGACTCCGGCACCGGCGCTGATACTGCATCATCCGACGGTGTTGAAGCTTTAGATTGGTCAGATATTATGAATATGGAAACTGACAATCAGCGTGCTGAACACCTATTTTGGTTATTACAACAGGCTAAGCGGAGGTGGAGGAGGTTCGCACGAAAACCAGTGCGACGTGTTAGGAGGAGGATACGGAGGAGTTTCAAAGGAAAAGGTAAAGGCAAGCGGGGTCGTCGGAGGTTGAACGGACGAGGCGTCGCGGCATTCCTCCAGCGGCTCTCAGATGAACAGTATGATGAGATATTCTTCGGGGGAAAGGGCCGTGGCAAAGGCCGTAGAGAGACCTCAGGAAAAGGCAGAGGTAGGCGGGGAAACCCGCGAGGTAGAGACGGCCAGGTTGTAAAGTGCCATGAGTGTGATAGTACCGACCATCTTGTGAGAGATTGTCCAGCGAAGGGAAATGGAAAGGGCAGATCGACCGAAGTCCATTTTGGCTCAAGCGAACCATTCATCGAATATCTGAGCCTCCAGGATTTTGAGGCCATGGAACAGATATTTTACACTTGGGTCAGTTGCATGGACAACGTCGACGAGCTCGAGGCCCATGGTCATGGATTGTACGCGTACTACCTCGAGTACGTCCGCAGGTTCGTTGTTGGCAACAACGAGCTCACTCCCGTGGATCACGGAACGCTGGGAAACCAGCCTTTGTCCTTCTTCGACTGGATGTTCGGGAACCCAGGCAACATCATGGCCTACGAAAGCAGTGACGAGGACATCACAATTGAGGCCTCGCCTTCAGAGGTTGAGCGCAACCTCCAACCTCCACCCGAACTCCCGCCTGGAAACAGGCCTATATATCCTCGAAATAATGATGAACTCATAGAAATGGAGTCTCAAGCGTTCGTTCAAGTTTTCAGTGCAGGCGTACCAGGGGAACCATTTGTACCCCCTGGTTCGCTTGCCCCAGGCGAGTACGGACCACGCACACTACTGCAAACCCTCATGAGGATGCACGAGGTACTGACCATTGCATATCCCGAGAGTCAAGAAAGCATCGAAGCTGGCATCGTGATGCTGCAGGACACCGACGCCTGCGACGACTCGGAGTTAGTGTTAGCAGCTTTGACCCTTATTGACAGTGTGCATCCTGAGGACGTGCAGAGACATGTGTGGTACTCCAGAGGGAGATGGCGCAAGGCGCCATGCGCGGCCAGGCTCTTCCTCCGCCAGGATGGGGTCTCCAGGCGGCAGGACTATGGCCAAATCATACTGCCATGCGCAACATTGCTGGGCAGCCTGTGCTCGGCAACGAGCCTGAGCCGACAACCGTGCCGCCTACTCCGGGACAGCCGAGCGACGCACAGACGCCGGCTATGCAGGGAAACCTGCCTGTCCCGGCTGCGCCAATGGCCATCATCATTGGCAGTTCTACATCAGAAGAGGAAGAGGACGATGGTTGCGGGCTATGCGAGGATGAAGCCACAATCCTCATGATGGAGGTCACCGGTGAGGTAGAGGTGGACTTTGATCCTGACGAGCTTGATGCACCATCACCATCGGCACAAGCGCCATTTGCGCCAGGCTCCAGCCAGCAGGGAAACCCGCCTTTACTAGCCGATCCACCTGGGATCGCACAGGAGCCTCCGCCGGCGCCTCCGCCGGCTTCTACTCAGGCTGCTTCGGCAGCCTCTTCTGATGAGAATGCTGGAAGGTCTCGTTCCCATCCGCGCGTCAGAGGAGAGCCACATCCACAGGCTCGGCTTCCTCGTGAGTATAGGCAGGCTGGCCCAAATGAACACGCTCTCAGGCGAGGAGGCGAACTACTGCCGTGCAATGATCCAAGACGCCGTAAAGGGGAACACTCGGCCTTCGGCAAGGGCAACCCTGCCTATAGGGACGCTCAGGGTAAGGCCATCCGCGGAGGCTATCAACTTGCAACAAACATCCGCCGCCCTGAAATCGAAGAAGTGCGGACACAGTTGCGAAACGTTATCGCGGCTCGCAAGTTTTATAGGCCCCAAGCAGCTTGCGGACCTTGTTCCGAGCCGTTCCAGAACCGCAGGCCGGGATGCCCCGTAGGAAATAATGAAGGTCTGAGCCCGAACAGGGGCAAAACCCCTCATAAGGAGGGCGTCCATCCGCCACTGATCCCGATGACGCAGGACGAGATCGCAGAAGTTAATCGTCGTCTCGGGATCATGGGTCACATGGGGCCGAAAGACGAAGAGGATCAGCCTCCTCCGGCTCCAAGGGGACTGGTGCCCATGACCCAGGAAGAAAAAGATGAGCTCTTTAGTCTTCCTGGAATGCGAGGAAACTCGCCCGGCGTTTCCAGCCAGTCCCAACAGCCAGAACCAGCAACCAAGGATGAACAGAAGGCCCAGCGAGTTGCGGCGGATGAGGAACGTATGCGAATAGCAGAAGAAAGCACACGCGAGGCAACTCGCCAAATGCTGATGGACTCCCAAAAGATTTACATGAAGGGGGCTAAGAAGCCCCCGCTCCCACTACAATCGAAGGCTAAGAGTGAAACTCCAGCGCCGAAGTCGTCTTCGGATGTGAGACCGAAAGCACGCTCTGAGGATCCTGGGCCAGATGCGCAGATGGAGGCGCCTCGCTCTGAAACGCCGAGATCGCCGATTGGCGCAATTCCAGCACAAGGATCTGAGCCCAAGCAGCAACCTCAGGACCCTGTGGATGAACGGAGACGCCCGCCTAGTCGCAGCAGTTCCATTGCCAAGAAGGCGATGGCTTTCGAGCGCACAGGGTGCGCCCCTGCGCCAGCTTCGCCTGTGGCGGCCCGTTCCAAAAGGTCCGACGAAAGTGCTCTGTCTAGGGGTACCTGGGTGCCGACGATTAGGGGTAGCGCCAGTCGCGGATCACCGCGGGGAAACCCGCCAGGCGCTGCTGCTGCAGCTTCCCCCTCTTCAGGAGCCGCAGCCTCTTCAGCGACAGAGGCTCCTGTGCGGGGAAACCCGCCCGCGGATCAGCTGCACCACCCAGGAGACACGTCCTTCACCAGTGGGACTCCGAGTGTGATCAGGGATAGACTTGCTCTGCGGAAGCTCCCACCGATACGCTCGGTGGATGAGGAATTCGTGCGAAAATGCAGGCAAGATAACATTATCCCGAGATCCAATCACACCTTCAAGCAACTGAGCAAAGCTCTCAGTAGGATATGCAGACATGCGCCGGACAGAGCACATGATCCTGTGTGGGATCTGGCTACATTCGATGATCATGATGGCTGGATTAACCTCGTAGAGCTCGTAAATAAGTATCCATGGAAAACCGGGCGATCGAGGCATGATGGGTGCAATCCCAGACATGACGAGGCCAAAGTCATCACCGCGAACCTATATGGTCGATCGGTGGACCAGTTGGCGGCCATCATGATGGAAGTGGTTCATGTCCGCGAACCAGACGGAGAAGAAAAACAATGCCTTCAGTTCAAGGTGTCAGTGCGGGACTCCGGCGAGTTTGAGATCTTCATCCTCGCCTCTCAGGGGCATTCGTGGACATTGAAAGCTCCATGGTCGCTGTGCAATTATATTGCACTGTGCGACCAACCTGCCGGGAGACCGGCCCCGTACCCCGAGATCGCCATGCACGGCGCTCGGTGGAATACCTTCGAAGGCATTATGTGGCACGGCCTGTCCTGTAGACCCGAACACAACACGAAGAAACGGGGGACAGGCCGGTCGCACATCCACTTCGTGCCGACGGTCCGCCGTCGTGCCGTGAACAGTGGGTGGGACCCAGAATCTGACATCATCATCTTCGTTGATCGGCACAAGGCCATGCAAGATGGTATAAAGTTCTGTTGGTCTGATAACGGAGTCCTCTTGTCCGAGGGAAATAAAGGTATCATCGAACCTTACTACATTTCCCATGTAGAGGACCTTGCCACGGGGAAGCACTGGCGCAATCCAGAGTGCCTGGGGGATCGCCGGGTGCGTGTCCCCCCCGCCGTGCTTTCGAGCCCTGGCAGGTGGGCTGACGTTGGCAGTGCCAGCGTCAAATACCAGTGGTCCCGCGACCAAGAGGGCGTCGACCCTCCTATGGTTTACCTCCACAGGGAGGTTGGGGACCACTACAGCCCTGCCACGCTGGGAAACCAGCCTGAGGTCCACCAGATCTTCATGATCACCGAGAGTGAGGCAGGGAGCGCGGCTCCAAGCCGCGCCCCAAGCCAAGGGCCTAGTGCCATATCTTGGCAGGCCATCAGCACCTCGGACCTGGACCAGATAGCGGCCGCTCTGAACCCTGAACAGGTGGAGCAATTGGCGGACAGGTTATACCAACAAGACCCTTGGGCCGCTGGCCAGGGAGCAATGTCCGCCATGGCGACGCGAAATCGTCAGGCCATGCAGGGAAACCTGCTTATAAACGGACTCAGAAATGAGATGCCTGAGCCGCAGGGAGACCCGCAGACGTTCGGCCGCATCTCTGGAGAGCCTGCTCGATTCGAGCAGATGCATGGTAGCCCCTCGCCAAGTATGCACACACCGAGGGGCATGACCCCAATGGCGACGCCACCTGCACAGTCTCCGTTCGGGACTCCTCGTCGCCCTGCCACGAGTGGCACCCTCATGGAGAGGATCGCAGCGGCTAGTGCTGAGCATGGTACAGCTCTCCTGAACATGATGCCGCCTGGCACTCCAACGAGTCAGTAGGGAAACCTGCCCGGCACCCCAAGCCATTCACGACCGTTTGCTGGTCATACCTCTGTCGCTGGTGTGCCTGAAGACTACCGTGCAAGGGTGGCAGCCGCTGTGCAGCAGGTGCAGAGCCATAATCTGCCCCACCCAAGTGGTCAGAGGTGGAGGCCGGCCTGGTCCTGGGAGCCTAAGGGTCCCAATCCAAGGGGTCCTGCTCGGCAACGAGCCTTCGTCCCAGCCTTCAATGCTCACCCGAGCATGGCCCAGGGCCAGAGGCCACCGCCAGCACACATGAATCCGCCACTGTACCCTGATGGGTCTAGAGTCCCGAACAAGTTTGTTCGTGAAATGGCGGATCAGTTCCACAGCCTCACTAACGTGCGCTGTAGTGATCAGTCCATGTATCCGCACATGGCCTTTATGCCTGCGCCGACGACGCCAGATGTGGCTGTCCAACCAACTGCCCATTCGATATCGTCTGGCAGTAGAGGTGTGCCTGATTATATCAGGCAGACATACCACATTCAACAGGCATGCTTTAGGCGCAGACAGGCCGTGCAGAACGTGCGTGATCATTCGCGTGCAGCCGCGCTTGAGGTGATGAGGAATAGAGGCTCACCCTTGCGAGGAAACTCGCCTGCTGTGACGCCTACAGCCTCCGTGCCAGCAGCCCCTCCAGCTGTGGCTGCCGGAGTGCCGGAGGTGCTGGATCCATCAGGGGGCCCCCCAGCAGCCTTCATGCCCTCCGAGACGGTCTTGGAGAGACAGCGGCGGGTATATCCCAGAGCAGCAGATGTGGAAGTTTTCACTGGGATGGAAGATACCTGCGCGGTATGCCTCGAAGAATTTCAGCCCAGGGAAAGTGTTTACCGTTTGAGGTGCAATCACTTATTCCATGAGGGGTGCTGGAATTCAAATGTGGTGGGCCATGTCGCAAATCAGCGCGATGGAGATCCTCAGCAGCCACCATGTGCTATCTGCCGAGCACCTGGCATCATAGCGTCATCATCCCCGTGGACCGGCTCCTTCATTCAGACTCCTGAGCAAGCAGCGAGAGAGCTGCGGGAGTTGAGGAGCATGGTGGAGGAGATGACAGCCAGGATGCTAGATAGGCAGACAGCTCAGCCCCAGCAGCAGGGAAACCTGCCAGAGGAGGTGAGGCCGCCGATGGAGACGGGATACTTCGATCAGCTTATCCCGATGACGGCGCCCCAGCAGGGAAACCTGCCTAACACTCCTCAGATGTCTCCCCAGAGTGGGGGCGGGGCAGAGATGGCACTGGACCCTGATTAGTTGCGTGAGTTGCGTGTTCGGCATTTCCAGAATCAAATGGATAATGCGCACACAACTTTTATGCTGGACGCCGACAATCCTGAGACTGATGGTGCGTCGTTTGACCTCTCAGATTCCTCAGTGGCAACAGCAGCAACAGCAGCCAGGGCCGTTGACATCGCAGCGACGAACGAGGAGTTCGAGGAGTGGCTGCAGTACAGGGATCACCTCACGAATGAGGGGTTGCAGGATATTGCCCTTCACTCGTATCTGACGCTGACGAGACGCACGACCCGCGAGCAGTATAAGAGCATACGTGATGAGTATGCCAACTGGCGGAAGGAGCGTGGCGATCATGTCCAGCACGTGTCGTACTTCCAGTACATCGACCTGGTACGTATGGCCGAAGGCAGGCCGTATGCCAGCGTCATGCGGGGTAACCCGCCAGGGAGTACAACTGACCTGCGGGGAAATCCGCCAAACAGCACAGCCGACACTTCAGAAACGGTGCACATCAAGCAGCCAAGTAAGACGTTCTTGGACGATGGTGGAAACTCTATCCTCATCGATGTAGGCTCGAAGATCAACATCATGGGTGAAAACACGAGCCGCAAGTTCGTCCAGGCTGCTGAGGCACACGGCCGTACTTGTACGTTCGAGCCCCTCTCTCGTTTGAACATCAACGGGGTGGGAGAAGGGTCGGCCCCAGCGGATGCCGTAGGCGCAGTCAGCATTGCCTGCGAGTACCAGGGGTCGACCCAGCTCGATTCGTACAAGACGAACATTGTGTCAGGCTGTGGCAAAGACCTGCCAGCCATCCTAGGCCTCGATCGTATGCAGGACAAACGCACGATCATTGTGCTTGAACGAGGCCAGGAGAAGCTGATATTCCCTGGGAAGGGGCAGGTCAAGATGGAGCTCCCCGAGGGCTCCAAGATCATGCCGACGACGAAGTTGCCGTCAGGGCATCTGTCGATCAGGTGTGACCGTTTTGGAGCTGCGGGGAAACCCGCCTCGAGCTCAAGCAGCACGTCATTCCATGCGGTGCTGGCGGGCGAGCCGGCCCCAGCGCAGGAGCGCGAGCAATTGCAGGGAAACCTGCCTCAGGGGTTGATGGAGACGCTCGCCAAGGCCACTATGCGAGGCGACAGCATCGACGATCTTGAAACGTTCGATTGCTTCGTTGCCAGGACACTGGCCCAGCATGGTGGAAGTGTACCCATGGACGCTGTGCGGTCCCGCCGGACGATAGTGATGGGGTACACTAACCGTGAGCTGCAGACAGTCAGCGACGCGAGGTCCAAAGGCGCGCTGAAACAGCTGATGGATACTCCATCCATGCTGGCAGCATTTGCGGAGCAATCCGCCTCTGAGGCCACGGCGCGCTGCAGTGCTGAGCTCCAGCATCTGAGGGGAGCCCAGATGCTGGCAGACATTGCAGGCGCATCTTCTTTATCTTGAAGATGGCAGGGCGACGTCGCCCCCTCGTCGTCTTGCCTGTTTGCCGAAAAGCCGGGGGGTAACAAGGACAGCGGGGTAACCTGTCTTAGTAAGAGGGCTTTTGTCATTGAAGATAGGAGAGAGGCTTGCGCCGACCTCCGCGCCCGAGGTTATATCTGTGATCGTATTTCCCACAATGAGCTTATGACGAGCGTGGGCACAGATTACCTGGGTGCGGTGATCAGTGGAGATTACACTCTCATATGGATTAGTACCCCGGGTGACTGGTATGTACAAACTCCAGGAAAGACATTGGCCCCACATTGGTCACGTATCCAGAACCTTTTGATAAAAGCCAGGAAACTCCGTATGAAAATCATAATATTTGGTCCCCCAGGATATGTTTGGAAGTTATCTCCAGTACGTGATACCCTGGAAGATCTTAAGTTGTCAGTGATACGGATGCGTCTGTGTCATTTCGGTATTCGGTTCAATATGCAAGACAGTACACCGAGTGGTACTTATGCAGGTGGCGACATCAATACCGATTAGCTCGAAACTGTGGGCATGTACACGCACACAGGCGATGCCACAACATGTGTTGGATTGGTATGGTCATACGGTACGGCATGCTGAATGGCGAGCTCAGACACGTACTACACTCATCCGTCATCTGAACGACAAAATCTTGGGAAGCACCACCACGCACGGAAACGTGCCTATATATCTGAACGCCTATACACGCACGGACCATAACATCCATCACTACGTGACGACCAACAAGGGAGGACCGAAATGGTCGTCTGTTATCCGACGTGTAACGATTAACCTGGATACCAATGCGGTTATGCAGGATATCTCAGTCGCCGATCAACCAACAGGGTATGATTGGCATGCACCACTACCTGCAGGGGTTGCCAACATCAGCACTCGGTTGTATTGGCAACCCGAGGAAACGGTCTTGCTCGGAAACGAGCCGACTCAAGCACCACAGAAACTTCGACGCGTCATCATAGATGACTGTTCTCTCCCCCTCCCGACTCTGGCGATTGACGCATGTACCCACTCAACCGCGACAATGGGCACGCAGACCGGCGAACAAAACGAGCAAGTCTTACCTACAGAATCGCGTATCAAGCAGAAGGAAAGGCTCAAAGCCGAAAAGGAAGCAGGCATCAAGCCTCGTCGCATTAAAAAGCACGTTGAAGACGGAAACGACAATTGCGGCGACGACTTGTCAGGACTCGGACAGGATCTTATGGCGACCTGGAGTACTGACGTCCCTATTGAGTTGATAAGCTCCGATGAGGACGATGACCTGTTCTTTGCCCTCCCCACATCTATGCCCGACACACACGCTGACATATACAGCATAGTTGCTACACTATGCTATGGTCATAATAACTGCGTGGATATGTTGGAGCTTTGTGGCGGTGAGGGTGGCATTTCAGAGCTTGCCTTCTCAGGGGGGCTCTCCTCAAGAGGCAACCTAGACAAGACCACGTATGTCGACCTGGGAGACCCCTCGGTGCAGCGGGCTGTAGATCATTACTTCGCCATATGATACGTACGAGTTGCCATACTACAACCCAGTTGCCGCACCACAGGACCACCATCCTACTACAACTACGAAGTCAATCACAACACTTGGGAACAGCACCACAAATAAGATTTACCACACATAACTTATTGAGGTAAAATTGCTGTTACTCAAGATGATGCACGGATGTGGTTTATACGCGAACAACCTACAGGAACATGGGTGGATGATATTTCCCCATGGAATTCACTTGCCAACCGACCACACATTACAACCGCACGCATTGATCAGTGTGCGACGGGACTCAAAGATACAGCTGGTGATTACATTAAAAAGCCGACAAATATCACCAGCAACGACGACGATTCTTAAACCCTTTGGGCGACTCAAATGCCACGGTCAGCATGTGCATGCACAATCGTGCAACAGAGAGCTTTCACTGGCACAAAAATACACTCGACGACTGCAGTCTGCCTTTGTGGAAGCCGTCTATTTGGCGAAAGCCATTGACACTACGCGCTGAAACGCGCCTACAAGTAATGCGCATGCTTACCCTGCTGACCTTCCTGATCAAGCCGAACCAGGCGAAGGTATGAGACGCATCGGTGATCGTATCATCCCAAAGGTGGCTACATGCCCGGCATGCATCGACAGCGTCCGAAAGGACAGTCCCAGCCACAACAGAGACCCTACGCAGTGTAAGTATCATGACTCCATCTCTGTATATTGGCCATGTCCCGCATGCCAGAGGGATCTTACGAGAAGCAAAGGTGTTAAGAACCACTTCGATACCGAACCTGGTAAATGTCGTTTGCTGAACCATTTAAACTTCCAGATGACCACGACCCTGAAGGTAAGACCGTGCCAGCTTGGTGGAAACCCTCACCTAACCTGGTGAGGGCCAAGCTTCAGCGTCAGGTGGCCGCCAAGGCGCACGCGCCAGGCCACCGCGACCACGATCCTTCGGGAACGTTGATCCGACATCTGGTGCCAGCAGTTACGACATGCTACGAGACGCCCCCGAGCGTGGAAACACGCCTTCTGCGTCCTCTAGCGAACCGCCACAGGTAGCGGCCCGTCGTGGCCGCCTACAAGGCGTGCCACCACCACCAGATGCAGTTGACGAAGGAGACCGACTGCGGAGAGCTATAAGGAACCCTCTTGCTTCCACCGGCTCGGGGGCTCCACGACTACCCGACTGGGCGAGATTTGACATCCAACGCAGTCTGCAAAATCTCCGTAGTCATGAACCTCACGTCGTTAAAAAGGAACTCCGTAAACTGCACCTACGGTGGTATCATGCGAAGGAACCCAAGATGAGGCTAATCCTAGACAAAGTGGGACTGGACAACGTTCGACTGAATATGATCAAAGAAGTTTGCGATACCTGTCGGGAATGCAGAGCGTGGGAACGTCCAGGAAACTCAACATTACCTTCGGTGAGCCTTCCTGGCAATTGGCTCGATGAAGGCGAAATGGATCTCATGTTTTACAAGAAACGAACCATATTTCACATTATGGATCGTTGTATTCGCCTGGCAGCAGGCCAAGAAATCTCCGACAGAGAACGTGATGCTATACTTGACGCTTACCACTACTGCTGGATTGCCTATCATGGACCCTTCAAAGTCTTATACTCAGACGGAGAAGGCGCCCTTCACAATGATGCCGCTAAGGCCATGATGGCTAATAAGGGCACAGAACTCCGTATCCGAGCGCCTGGCCAACACGCGACTTCAATTGAGTCACGAAGCGGTATTCTCAGGGGCGTTCTCCACATGATTGAGGAAGAGCTGAGTAGACACAACATCCCTGTCGTATTCACTAGAGTATTGGCTGAAGGCATCTTCGTTACCAACGCCTTCACGTTTTACAACGGAGTATCGCCATGCCAAGCACACACTGGACGTCAGCCCTCCTTTCTCCCTGACCTCGACGCCCTTGACTTTCCCAAGGGACCCGAGACATCAGGGCACGAACGGGAACGTCGTGTGAGGGAAGTTAGCTTAGAAGCCATAACGCAAGCCACTGCTGTGGCCAAGACAAATCGTGCTCTCAGGGCTACAACGGCTCCAGATGGTGCTCGCCTTTACTCAGCAGGGGATCTGGTCGACTACCGCCGACCTACTGCCACTAAGGACGATCATGGAGGCTGGAACGGCCCATTCCCTGTGATCCGTAACGTGCCTGAAAGAGGACATATTGTTGTCAAGGCAGGATCTCGTGAGGTAATTGTGATGTATCCTGATGCTCGTCACACACTATACATTGAATGTCTCCTCGCACGGGAACTTGGCATGGATAGTATGGCCATGCAAACCGTCCTTACGTATGTGGCACACCTCGGTGCAGGGAAACCTGCCAAAGTCTTCGGCTACATCCCAGACTACAAGGGAAACCTCAATCTTTCAGACGACAGCAAGTTCCACCCGCGCGTACACCTTGCACTACAGTATCTCGTGCGAAATTACTTCCGAGTAGAACACGTAGTAGCAGTTAGATTGGCCAACAGTGTGTCAAGTCTACCTGCAGTGAAGTACGCCACCGGGTCTACGCTGATCCACTACGACAATGATTTCAACCCAGCCTTCCACTACTATGAGTGTGTGGGCACTGGTCTGAACGTGTCTCAAATCACTGGTAGCATTCATTCCAGACTTATCCAATGCTTGACTTCACATGTTCCTTCCTTAGGATTCCACGACGACCTGGCCAAGTATCGGCACTCGGGCACCACGTCTGGAGAACACGATCCGCCTGGAAACAGGCTTCCACCAGATACCCCAGGTGCTTCATCGCCAAGTGAAGGCCGTCTGTCGACAATCTATGAAGAAAACGAGGAACATAATATCGAAGCCATGATGATGGAAGAGTGGTACGACGAGTTACGTATGGACCTTCATCCCACGCCACACGACAACTACCGACGATTATCTCTACTGCGTCCCAACAACCATGCTGCCCGACCAATGTGTTTTGGTTTCAGCATCGGTGGACGAAGAAGATATCGTATTGTCGGAAACGCTCGGAGACGAGCCTGAACCACAAGGGCCTTGTCTAGTCTCTCTCTGCTCAACTACACCTGACGAGAGCTATTCTCTTGACAGTGATGAATATGGTCCCCATGTTGAGTTATGTTTTACATCAGAAATGTCAAAGGTAGTGTTGGATCAGACTCAACTTGCACAGCTCGACGCTGATATGGTCGCAACGATGAGAGTATATGTATCCTCTGCTGCTAAACGCGCTGTGGTAGTCAAGGAAGACGACCTACTCACCAAAGCCGACATAGCAGCGCACCCGAAAGAGGTCAGTGAAGCTCTGTACACTGAACTCAGAATCTGGATTGATAACCGGTGCTTTGAGATGTATGATTTATCTAAAGCTCCCAACATTATGACATCCAGGTATGTATACAAGTGGAAATTTGTGAAGGTAGGTACCGAGAACGTTAAAACCATCCGTCTCAGACTCGTCCTTCGTGGATTTATGGATACTGAGGCTTTCGATGTGGAAACATTCTCGGGAACCGCCCGTAGGCAGTCCCAGAGACTCCTGGCAAGTGAAGCGGCATGCCATCCAGAGTGGATCTTAGCATCCATGGATATCGACGAAGCATTCCTCAAGGGTTTGACCTATGAGGAACTTGCCCATGCCACCGGCGAGGAAGCTCGCATGGTTTGCTTCACCCTTCCACCAGGAAGTGCCCAGGTACTTCGTACACTACCCGGCTTTTCATCCTATGACGAAAGCCGACACTGCCTCCGGTGCCTCAAGCCAGGAACGGGTACAAAGGACGCCCCAAGAGCGTTCTCTCGCAAACTTCGTACTACCACACGAGCTATAGGCCTTACACTGACCAGTTATGATCCTGAATTTGAACTCAGCCAAGATTTGCTTACAGCAAAACATGTCGATGATATTAATATGACAGGCCTAGAGAAAAACATAGACGACTATGTACAACGTGTCGAAAAGGTGTTTGGCAAATGCAAGCTTAACAAACACTCATATGCGACTTGCGCCGTTCGCTACACCAAGAATGACCAAGGGGATGTGATCATGGATCAGGACGAGTATATCAAGCAACTACGTCCTATCACACACCCAGAACTTACAGGAGCGGCGGCCGATGCCAAAGCCACGAAACTCATTACCGACATGTTCGTCAGCTTGCGAGGGGCCCTCGCCTATGCCCTTCTTGCTCAAACCTGGCTCATGGTATACGTGGTCTCTCTCCAGAAAATCCAAGAGCCCACCAACCTACAAGTCAGGCGACTGAATGCTGTGACGCGAAAGCTGATCAGCAGCCCGACACGCATCACCTTCCCTCGGGTGAAGCCGACGAATGAAGTTGACATGCACAGCGATTCGGGGTATCGGAAGCTCGCCGGGGAGGAGGACGATGAGACCAAGGGCTACGGCATACGCGGGGCCAACGTACTACGGCGAGGAAGCTCGCCTCAAGGCAAATCCGTCGTTCACCTCTGTGACGGACTATGCAAATCACACCGACTGCAGGTGAGGTCCAGCTATGCTGCGGAGGCACTCGCAGCTGCCCATAACCTCGATGAGCGTTACCCTACGCTCATTACTCTCCACGAGCTCAAGGCAGGAGCTCTGACTCCACGACAACTACGAGATATGCGTGAAGTTGGGGGCCTAGCCATTAAAGTATCTCTTGCCATAGACGCTGAGTCGGTTTATACATAGTTATCAAGCAAGGATCTTAAGATACCGACAGAACGGACTCTGCTTGGACATATCAGCTGGATACGTGAGCTCATGGATATAGGTATAGTACATAATGTGCAGTGGTGTGATACTAGAGATATGACCGCAGATGGGCATACAAAGGGAAGCATCGATCGGGAGCTGCTTTTGGAAGTGATGTCAGGCACTCAATCATTCAAGTATGATGTGAAGCAGTTTGGTCCCTTTCGGGGTCCCGAGGACAGAAACAAACCCAAGTCTAATCAATTTCAGTCTGTCCTTGTTGCCCCCCGCGGTCCAATTTGCCAGCATGGGCGCCTACTACAGAGGCGCCCTTCTAGTTGCTCGGAAACGAGCCTTGCGTTTCACGCCTGGCAACGAGCCGGCTTTATATTATTCAGGCTCTTTGCCTTAATGCCCGTTTGCTCGGTGAGGTATGGCCCGTTTGGCTTACCTCTAGGTGAGCCGATAGCCCTTCATCGTCCGAAGGGGCTATCTTGTATTTGCGTGAAATGCTTTGCGAGGAAACTCGCCTTACAGTCTGGTGTTAGGCCAGACTGTACACACTGTTTTCTTTCTTGCAAACAGTCGTGCGCGCGGCCTTTGTAGAGCCTCACGGCTGCGCGGCTATACTCTCCGTCTCCTCCCCTCCCGACTTTAAGGGTAGCTCTTTGGGAGATGTTATAGTATCGGGGGTATAGCTCGCGCGCCCTTTGCCTTTGGCTCAAGGCACGCGCGCCCTATTTGCCCGGACGCTTACCTTAGTGTTCGCTATGTGCTGGAAAGACCGATACATCGATCTTATCCTATCCTACCCATCCACTCCCCATATCGTATTCATTCGACGTGGAATTGGGTGCAATGTGAGCTCATCCGCCCCCCATGGAGACGGATGCTATTTGACCTACCAGGCTCATTTTCGACTGTGGAGCCCTCTTTGGGGCCTTTGGGGAGCCCTGGAGGGTCTTGGGGTAATCTTGGAGGCGGTCGGTTAAGAAATGAGAGGTGCTCGATTTAGGTCCCCCCTTTCGGGGGCCACGATCCTCGTGATGGGGTGGCAAAAATGGCCCTCCCAATGACAGAACAAGGATCCTCCGACACATCGCGACCCCCTCCCAAAAATCCTCGTGGAGGGCAGGGGGAGGTCCCTTCCCCGGAGGGAAGAAGGATTGTGGAAGAGGAACGAAACCCTCGTTAGACCACCTGTCGCCCAAAGGGCTGGTGGGATTACTCCGCGCGGACCTTCCACAGTTTGCGTTTATGCAGTTTTTCCCCATATCCTAAGACGGGGTTCTTGTTATTTCCCATATCATGAGATGGGGTTTTTGTTCCCCACATGTTTCGTGGGGTTATGGTTTTCTTCCCTGCCGCGGCGCACCCGCGTCTTACCTCACCTCACACCTCATCTCCTCTCTCCTCCTTCTTCTCCTCACCCGCGCTCAACGCGTGCACGGCAAGTACATGAGACACGCGTCTACATACGGCCGCGCGCATGCACACACTCGCACACAACACACACGCACCATACAACGCTAGTGCGCGCCTGGCGTGATCACTGCAGCGTCCATTGAGGCGTGTGCGCGACATAGTGGGCACCCACATGCGACACGTCCCGATATAGCCGCACACGCATCATACACTATACGCGCCAATGTCGCAGGGCGTAGCAGGCGTGGCACTTTCTCGACACCAGAGAGGGTGCGCAGGGGGTGGTCTCTCACCGCGGTCTCTATACGCGCCAATGTCGCAGGGCCCAGCAGGCGTGGCACTTTCTCGACACTGGAGGGGGTGCGCAAGGGGTGGTCTCTCACCGCGGTCCCTATACGCGCCAATGTCGCAGGGCCTAGCAGGCGTGGCACTTTCTCGACACCAGAGGGGGTGCGCAGGGGGTGGTCTCTCATCGCGGTCTCTATACGCGCCAATGTCGCAGGGCCTAGCAGGCGTGGCACTTGTTCGACACCGGAGGGGGTGCGCAGGGGGTGGTCTCTCACCGCGGTCTCTATACGCGCCAATGTCGCAGGGCCTAGCAGGCGTGGCACTTTCTCGACACCGGAGGGGGTGCGCAGGGGGTGGTCTCTCACCGCGGTCTCTATACGCGCCAATGTCGCAGGGCCTAGCAGGCGTGGCACTTTCTCGACACCTGGAGGGGGTGCGCAGGGGGTGGTCTCTCACCGCGGTCCCTATACGCGCCAATGTCGCAGGGCCTAGCAGGCGTGGCACTTTCTCGACACCACAGGGGGTGCGCAGGGGGTGGTCTCTCACCGCGGTCCCTATACGCGCCAATGTCGCAGGGCCTAGCAGGCGTGGCACTTTCTCGACACCAGAGGGGGTGCGCAGGGGGTGGTCTCTCACCGCGGTCCCTATACGCGCCAATGTCGCAGGGCCTAGCAGGCGTGGCACTTTCTCGACACCGGAGGGGGTGCGCAAGGGGGTGGTCTCTCACCGCGGCTCTATACGCGCCAATGTCGCAGGGCCTAGCAGGCGTGGCACTTCTCGACACCAGAGGGGGTGCGCAGGGGGTGGTCTCTCACCGCGGGCTCTATACGCGCCAATGTCGCAGGGCCTAGCAGGCGTGGCACTTTCTCGACACCAGAGGGGGTGCGCAAGGGGGTGGTCTCTCACCGCGGCCCCTATACGCGCCAATGTCGCAGGGCCTAGCAGGCGTAGCACTTTCTCGACAACAGAGGGGGTGCGCACGGGGTGGTCTCTCACCGCGGGCTCTATACGCGCCAATGTCGCAGGGCCCAGCAGGCGTGACACTTTCTCGACACCGGAAGGGGTGCGCAGGGGGTGGTGTCTCACCGCGGCCCCTATACGCGCCAATGTCGCAGGGGCCTAGCAGGCGTGGCACTTTATCGACACCATAGGGGGTGCGCAGGGGGTGGTCTCTCGCTGCGGTCTCTATACGCGCCGGTCGTCCAGGCATAGCAGGCGTGGCACTTTCTCGACACCATAGGGGGTGCGCAGGGGGTGGTCTCTCGCTGCGGTCTCTATATGCGCCGGTCGTCCAGGCATAGCAGGCGTGGCACTTTCTCGACACCGGAGGGGGTGCGCAGGGGGTGGTCTCTCACCGCGGTCCCTATACGCGCCAATGTCGCAGGGCCTAGCAGGCGTGGCACTTTCTCGACACCACAGGGGGTGCGCCGGGGGTGGTCTCTCACCGCGGGCTCTATACGCGCCAATGTCGCAGGGCCTGCAGACCGTCTTCTCCATACAGTCGGCCTGCAGACCGTCTTCGGCCTGGAGTGCCAGCTATGTCCCTTGCTCAACTGTTTTGCACTGCGCAGTACGCGCCCGAAGCGGAAGTTCCATTTCACATTATTGGTCAACGTGCTCTACGAAGCTTATTTGGCCGCTCTCCGACATCTTCGTCACCTCCCTCAACTCGTTCACCCTTGCCCCACTCTTACCAGGTATCGGATGCGCACGCATGTGTTCTAGCCCCAGAGGCGCAAGCTACCGCCGCGAGGGTCTCAGCGTCTACGACGTCGCGCGCCGGCCCTGCAGTCGCCCGCCGATTCCCACGGGCAGGCAGTCCTTACCTTGGGGAGCTTTCCGTGGTCACCTGGAATTGCCAGGCGCTGTTCGCCGCCAAGGCGGAGCGCCATCGCGACAAGGCAGCGTACGTTCGGAAACTGATGACATCCCACGACATCGGCCTGTGGACGGAAGCGCACGGGAGTGCGGGTGGTAATGCTGTCTGGCGCAATCCTGCCGACTGCACTTCTTGGTGGTCTCCAGGGCCCAGTGCTGCGAGCGCCGGAGTAGGCGTCACCATCAGGAACACTTTCCTCAAGCAGTTCAGCCAGGCCCCGCATTGGCAGGTGCTCTTGCCCGGTCGAGCCGCGGTCTTGCACTTGCGAGGCGCTGTGGGGCATTTGGATGTTTATGCCACTTATTTCCACACTGGTCGAAACGTCGACCCTTTCGACGTGGAAGCTGCAGGATTCCAACATCTCGGTCGCCTGCCCTCGTTTCCAGAACTTTGGGACGCACTCCGACGGCGGCTCAGTCAGCACGTGGCTCCTAAGGACGAGGTGCTATCCATCGTGGGCGGCGACTTCAACTACGTCCCCGATTCCCGAGACCGGCGATGCGCTACGTCTGGGGACTCGACCGGGCACCGGGACAAGAGGGAGGATATTTCTTGGCGGAACTTGTTGGAGATGCCCCACCGCCTCCACGAGATGCATCAGCCCGACATGACGTACGCCTCCCCGAACTCCCGGTCCAGACTCGACCGCATCTACTGCAACCAGGATGTGGTGGAGGGTTTCGACCGACATCTGTCCAGTGCGATATTGGAGTGGTGCCCCAAACTATCTCGCCACAGGGCGGTTAGCTTTCGGCGCGCACTTCCTCGCTGGGCTCCCGTGGATGCTGCTCCTCTCACTGATGACGCAGTGGACCATCCAGACTGGCCTCGCACGGTGGCGTTGGCGTGGCAGGATATCTTGTCGCAGGAGGAGGGGCCGTGCTCCCCGACTTTAAGGGTAGGTCTTTGGGAGATGTTATAGTATCGGGAGCATAGCTCGCGCGCGCCGTTGCCTTTGGCCCAAGGCACGCGCGCCCTATTTGCCCGGACACCGCGAGTGTTCGCTATGTGCTGGAAAGATCATTACATCGATCTTATCCTATCTTATCCGTCCACCCCTCATACTGTACTATCACAGCAGAGCGATGGACGCTATTTGCCATCCGATGTCTATCATGGAATCGGATGCTATTTGAGTTACCAGGCTCACTTTCGACTTGGTAGCGGAGCTGGCCGCACTCTCGTGTGGTCAGCTCTTGCTCTTCTTAGCCTCATATTCTTCGGCACGATCTTCGTGACCACCTACCACCCTGCGCCACCACTCCCAGTACGTTTACGAGGATCTATTCAAGAGCAAGAAGCAACGCGAGAGGTACGACGTCTAGACGACCAGATTGGTACCATATACGCTTCATCATTGCGTTACCACCAACCGCTCGGCAACGAGCTAACAGCGCAATACTTGAAGCAGAGGCGGGGAGACCCGCCAGATAGAGCGCCTCGAAGACTCGACAAGGCGCTACCCCAGCGCGGTAACGCGCATAATAACCGTCCTTCTCTACACATTCTCGGGCTAGTCGTTTTCGCTATTATATGGTTCGCGCTGGGGGCAGCAATCGGACACATGCGTCGTGGAGAAAATAGCACCGATGGGCAAACACATGGCCCATATTGGGACCCTCAAGGTAATGTACCTTTTCGCGAGTACATTTACGAGGTCAACGCATGGCTCAACGTTACAAGCGGACGTATGACGCCACAGGCCCAAGCGGCCGCAATACAACGCGGCCTAGGTGGCCTAGCGAGGACACTCGCCATGAGGGTACCGCCTGACATTATAAACTATGGTGCTGACATCGATGGGGTCCACACCGACCCAGTGACCTACATCATGTTCCTCCTAAGCATGAAGTTCGAACGCCTGGAAGATGAGCGACAGCTCACTTCCGGCACACAACTCATCGACTTCCACGTGCCTCACGGGGAACGAATCGATGTCACCCTTACCCGATTCGAAATGGCCCGACTTGAGGCACAGTCGGTGGGATTCGACCTTCCCAACTTCCAACTGCTAACCACTATCCTATTCCGCGCCTTAGGCGTCGGCAACCAGCGAGCCATGCAACTCTTACAGCCACTCAATCACCAAATGCCCCGAACACAACAACAGTATGATGAGTTGCTGGAGAGGATGCGTTCGATAGGCCACCTATCTGAACGGTCTCCTGGTAACATAGGATCTGTGTTTGGAAGGGGAAGGGGATCTGGTAGTGGAAATTTCTACACTACCTTGACTACTGAAGCCCAGCCTGGAAACGGGCCCTCAAGCATATGGGCCGATGACCCAGGAGAATCCACTGCTTTATTAGCAGGGGATCGATCACAACCAAGCTGGGCAACCAGCCCTCCTTCTAGAGAACCACAACCACACCGTTCTTTATGGGGGGAATCAAACCCCCTAACCGACGGTGTATCCACCTACTTGGGAGACGAGGATTTCGACTCCGGCACCGATACAGACACTATATCATCAGATGGTGTTGAAGCTTTAGATTGGTCAGATATCATGAATATGGATAACGACAATCAGCGTGCTGAACATTTGTTCTGGTTACTACAACAGGCTAAACGAAGGTGGAGGAGGTTCACACGAAAACCAGTGCGTCGTGTTAGAAGGAGGATACGGAGAAGTTTTAAGGGAAAAGGTAAAGGTAAGCGAGGTCGTCGGAGGTTGAACGGACGAGGCATCGCGGCATTTCTCCAGAGGCTCTCAGAGGAACAACATGATGAGATATTCTTTGGGGGAAAGGGCCGTGGCAAAGGCCGTAGAGAGACCTCAGGAAAAGGCAAAGGTAGGCGGGGAAACCCGCGAGGTAGAGACGGCCAGGTTCTTAAATGCCATGAGTGTGGTAGTACCGATCATCTTGTGCGAGATTGTCCAGTGAAGGGAAATGGAAAGGGCAGGTCGACCGAAGTCCATTTTGGCTCAAGTGAACCATTCATTGAGTATCTAAGCCTCCAGGACTTTGAGGCTATGGAGCAGATATTTTTCACTTGGGTCAGCTGCATGGACAACGTCGACGAGCTCGAGGCGTATGGTCATGGATTGTACGCGTACTACCTCGAGTATGTTCGCAGGTTCGTTGAGGGCAACAACGAGCTCACTCCCGTGGAACACGGGACGCTGGGAAATTATCCTTTATCCTTCTTCGACTGGATGTTCGGGAACCCAGGCAACATCATGGCCTACGAGAGTAGCGACGAGGACACCACTATAGAGGCTTCGCCTTCCGAGGTTCAACGACACCTCGAACCTCCGCCCGAAATCCCGCCTGGAAACAGGCTTTCTTTGATGGGAGAATATCCCCAGACCACTGAAGACTTGGTCGAAATGGAGTCTCAGGCATTTGTTCAGGCCTTCATTGCAGGCGGACCAGATACTCCGTTTATACCTCCTGGTTCGCTTGCTCCAGGCGAATATGGACCACGCACCCTTTTGCAGACCCTCATGAGGATGCATGAGATACTTATTACTGGTTATCCTGAGAGTCAAGAACATATCGAAGCTGACATTATGATAATGCAGGATACTGACGCTTGTGGTAGCGCAGAGCTGTTGTTGGCAGCTCTGACTCTCATTGACAGCGTGCATCCTCAGGACGTGCAGAGACACTTGATATACTCCCGTGGTAGATGGCGTAATGCTCTAGAAATGGCTATTGCTATGCGCGGTCATGATCTTCCTCCGCCAGGATGGGGTCTCCAGGCGGTGGGAACGTGGCCAAACCATACGGCCATGCGCAACATTGCCGGGCAGCCTGTGTTCGGCAACGAGCCCGAGCCGACAACAGCGCCTCCTACCCCGGGACAGCCGAGCGACGCACAGACGCCGGCTATGCAGGGAAACCTGCCTGTACCAGATACGCCAATGGCCATCGTCATCGGTAGTTCGACATCAGAAGAAGTAGAAGGCGATGGTTGCGGGTTAGATGAGGATGACGTCACCATCCTCATGATGGACGTGAATGGTGAGGAAGAGGTTGACTTCGATCCTGACGAGTCTGAATCATCATCACCATCGGCACAAGCGCCATTTGCGCCGAGCTCCATCCAGCAGGGAGACCTGCCTCCATCGGACGATCCATCTGGGATCGCACAGGAGCCTCCTCAGGCGCCTCCACCGGGTGCCGCTCATGCTGCTTCGGCAGCTTCTTCTGCTGAGAACACCAGAAGGTCTCGTTCCCATACGCGCGTCAGAGAAGAGCCACATCCACAGGCTCGGCTTCCTCGTGAGTGGAGGCAGGCTGGCCCAAAAGAACACGCTCTCAGGAGAGGTGGCCAGCTACTTCCGTGCAACGACCCAAGACGCCGAAAAGGGGAACACTCGGCCTTCGGCAAGGGCAACCCTGCCTATAGGGACAGTGAGGGCAAGGCCATCCGCGGAGGCTATCAGCTTGCAACAAATATCCGCCGCCCTGAAATTCAAGAAGCGCGGACTCAGCTGCGAGACATTATCGCGGCCCGCAAGCAGTATAGGCCTCGCGCAGCTTGCGGGCCTTGTTCCGAACCGTTCCAGAACCACAGGCCAGGATGCCCCGTTGGCAACAACGAAGGCCTGAGCCCCAACAGGGGCAAAACCCCTCATAAAGAGGGCCATCCGCAACTTATCCCGATGACACAGGACGAGACCGCAGAAGTGAATCACCGTCTCGGGATCTTGAGCCATTTGGATCCGAAAGCCGAAGAGGATAAACCTCCCACGGCTCCAAGGGGACTGGTGCCCATGACCCAGGAAGAAAAAGACGCGCTCTTTAGTCTTCCTGGAATGCGAGGAAACTCGCCTGGCGTTTCTAGCCAGTCCCAACAACCTGAACCGACACTCATGGATGAGAAAAAGGCTCAACGTGTGGCGGAGGACGAGGAGCGTATGCGGACAGCAGAAGAACGCACACGCGAGGCAACTCGCAAGATGTTGGAGGATTCCAGCAAGATCTACATGAAGGGGGCTACGAAGCCCCCACTCCCACTAACTTCGAAGGCTAAGAGTGAACCCCCGACACCCAAGCCGTCCTCGGTGCCGAAACCGAAGACGAGCCCTCAGGACCCTGGGCCAGACGTGCAGATGGAGGTGCCTCGAACTGAAACTCCGAGGCCGCCGATTGGCGCAACTCCTACACAAGCGTCTGAGCCCAAGCAGCAACCTCAGGACCCTGTGGAGGAACGAAGACGCCCGCCTAGTCGCAGCAGCTCCATTGCGAAAAGGGCGGCAGCTTTCGAGCGCAGTGGGTATGCCCCTGCGCCAGCTTCGCCTGTGGCGGCCCGTTCCAGGAGGTCCGATGAAGGTGCTATGTCGAGGGGTACCTGGGTGCCGAAGATCAGGGGCAGCGCCAGTCGCGCATCGCCGCGGGGAAACCCGCCAGGCGCTGCCGCCGCAGCTTCATCCTCTTCAGGAGCCGCAGCCTCTGCAGCGACAGAGGCTCGTACGCGGGGAAACCCGCCAGTGGTTCAGCTGCACCACCCAGGTGACACGTCCTTCACTAGTGGGACTCCGAATGTGATCAGGGATAGACTTGCGCTTCGGAAGATCCCACCGATACGCTCGGTGGATGAGACATTCATGAAGGAATGCAGGAAAGCTGGAATCCTTCCCACATCCAATGATATTTTCAAACAGCTGAGTAAAGCTCTCAGCAGGATATGCAGACATGCGCCAGACAGATCACACAATCCTGTGTGGGGCCTGGAATCTTTCGATGATCATGATGGTTGGGTTAACCTAGTGGAACTCGTGAACCATTATCCGTGGAACACAGGTCAATCAAAACACGCTGGGTATAATCCAAAATATGACGAGGCCAAAGTCATCAACGAGCAGCTATATGGTCGCTCGGTTGATCAACTAGCAGCCATCATGATGGAAGTTGTTCATGTCCGTGAACCAGACGGAGAAGAAAAACAGCGCCTACAGTTCAAGGTGTTCATGCGGGACTCCGGAGAGCCCGCTATCTTCATCCGCGCCTCTCAGGGGCATTCATGGACATTGAAAGCTCCATGGTCGCTGTACAGCTACATTGTGCTGTGCGACCAACCTGCCGGGAGACCGGCCCCATGCCCCGAAGTCGCAATGCATGGCACTCGATGGCACGCCTTCGAAGGTATGATGTGGCACGGCCTGTCCTGTAGACCTGAGCATAACACGAAGAAAAGGTGGACAGGCCGGTCGCACATTCATTTCGTGCCGACAGTTCGCCGCCGTGCCGTGAACAGTGGGTGGGACCCAGACTCAGACATCATCATCTTCGTAGATTGGCGTAAGGCCATACAAGATGGTATGAAGTTCTGTTGGTCCGATAACGGAGTCCTCTTGTCCGAGGGAAATAACGGTATCATTGAACCGTATTACATCTCTCATGTAGAGGACTTGTCCACGGGAAGGCACTGGCGTAATCCAGAGTATCTGGGGAACCGCCATGCGCGAGTCTCTGTCGCAATGATGTCTGCTCCTGACAGGTGGGCTGACGTTGGCACTGCTAGCGTCAAATATCAGTGGTCCCGAGACCAAGAGGGCGTCGACCCCCCAATGGTCTACCTCCACAGAGAAGTTGGGGACCACTATAGCCCCACCAAGCTGGGAAACCAGCCTGAAATCCATCGGATTTTCATGATCGCCGAGAGTGAGGCCGGGAGCGCGGCTCCAAGCCGTGTCTTGGAGCCGTGTCTTGGCAGGCCATCAGTACCTCGGACCTGGATCAGATCGCAGCCGCGCTGAACCCTGACCAGGTAGAACAGCTGGCGGACAGGTTATACCAGCAGGACCCCTGGGCCGCAGGCCAGGGAGCAATGTCCGCTATGGCT
Source organism: Prorocentrum cordatum (assembly GCA_963575745.1). Taxonomy (NCBI): domain Eukaryota; class Dinophyceae; order Prorocentrales; family Prorocentraceae; genus Prorocentrum; species Prorocentrum cordatum. Next base: position 203,170 of record CAUYUJ010015230.1, read on the forward strand.
ACGAGAAATCGTCAGGCCATGCAGGGAAACCTGCCTACAAGCGGACCTGCTCGGTTTGAGCAAATGCATGGAAGCCCCGCTCAGAGCATGCGCACCCCAAGGGGCATGACCTCCATTGGGCACACCACCTGCACAATCCCCGTTCGGGACACCTGTCCGCCCTGCCACAAACGGCACTCTCATGGAGAGGATAGCTGCGGCTAGGGCTGAGCACAGCACAGCCCTCCTCAACATGATGCCGCCCGGCACGCCAACGAGTCAGCAGGGAAACCTGCCTGGCACACCAAGCCACCACAGGGCTGGTGTACCTGACGACTATCGCTCAAGAGTGGCGGCCGCGGTGCAGCAGGTGCAGAGCCATAATCTGCCTCACCCAAGTGGGCAGAGGTGGAGGCCAGCCTGGTCCTGGGAACCTGAGGGTCCCCAGAGGGGGTGCGCAGGGGGTGGTCTCTCACCGCGGCCTCCATGCGCGCCAATGTCGCAGGGCCTGGGGTGCGCAGGGGGTGGTCTCTCACCGCGGGCTCTATGCGCGCCAATGTCGCAGGGCCGCGCAGACGTGGCCTTTTTTCGACACCAGAGGGGGTGCGCAGGGGGTGGTCTCTCACCGCGGTCCCTACACGTTCCACTTCGTCGGGTCGAGCAGGCGTGGCACCTTCTCGACACCAGAGGGGCGTGCGCAAGGGGGTGGTCATTCACCGCGGTCCCTATACGCGCCAACGTCGCAGGGCCTAGCAGGCGTGGCACATTGTCGACGCCAGAGGGGGTGCGCAGGGGGTGGTCTCTCACCGCGGTCCCTATACGCGCCAATGTCGCCGGGCCCAGCAGGCGTGGCACTTTCTCGACACCGCAGGGGGTGCGCAAGGGGGTGGTCTCTCACCGCGGCCCCTATACGCGCCAATGTCGCAGGGCCGCGCAGGCGTGGCCCTTTCTCGACACCAGAGGGGGTGCGCACGGGGGTGGTCACTCACCGCGGTCTCTATACGCGCCAATGTCGCAGGGCTGAGCAGGCGTGGCACTTTCTCGACTCCAGAGGGGGTGCGCAGGGGGTGGTCTCTCACCGGGGTGGTCCCTCACCGCGGCCGCTATCTACGACGGTCGTCCAGGGCATAGCAGGCGCGGCATTGTCTCGACACCGTAAAGGCTGCGCAGGGGGTGGTCCCTCACCGCGGCCGCCATGCACGACGGTCGTCCAGGGCATAGCAGGCGTGGCATTTTCTCGACACCATAGAGGGTGCGCAGGGGGTGGTCCCTCACCGCGGCCGCTGGCTGGCTCGAATCTGTCCTCGATGGAGGATAGAAGGCTAGGAAGAGGGAGGAGGTTAAAGCAATATGGCGTTGGATGACACAGAGGGGAACATTCGCGACGAGGTCCGAAAACGCAGAATTGCGCATATATGATACATTTAAGCAAGCACATCATATTTATATTAAGTATGTGGGGTTCCTCGGTAGCGTAATTATTATTTGGACGCCTCCGACTAGACTTAGTCATACACAGACTTACTCATACTCAGGCCTGATCGTACTAACCTACTCAAATTCATGCCTGCTCATATTCAGACCTGCTCATAGTCAGACGTACCCATGCTGAGACTCACTCGTGCCCAGACTTACTCATACTCAGACCTTCTCATTGTCTGATTTACCCAACACACAGCAGAGTGTCAGGATGTCTCAGACGGGGCGCTGGTTTCAGCACCCTTAAGGGGAGCCACCGAGGGGTATGACACGGTCGGTCCCGTTCGCGACCGTTTTGTGGGGATGTCTCAAGCGGTTTGCTTGTTTTCAGTCCCAACATCCTTCGCTTGGATAGCAGGTTGTGAGGTTGTCTCAGGCGGGGCGCTGGTTTCGGCACTTCTAAAGGGAGCCGCCGAGGGGTATGACACGGTCCCGTTGGCGACCGTTTTGTGGGGATGCCTCAAGCGGTTTGCTTGCTTTCTGTCTCAACATTTCCCGCCTGGAGAGCATATTGTGAGGATGTCTCAGGCGGGGCGCTGGTTTCAGCTACCTAAGGGGCGGCGCCAAAAGGTGTTTTCACGGCTCAGTTCGTCGCCGTTCTGTGGGGATGTCTCTAGCGGTTTGTCTGTTTTCTGCTTTTGTGTTGTGTCCCGAGTGGTTATCCCCGTTGCGCACCGCGGTCAAGGAGGAGTGACCAGGTGCTGCTGGCGCTGAGCTTGTGTCACGTAGGTGCGCCTTTATATGAAAACTATCATATACATATGTTCACCATACAGTATGAAATGCGCATATGGCTCATATGGCTAAACGCTCATTTACGTAAATACACTATACTATTTTAACGATGATGCACATATGGGGAGCTCCACGCAGTGAGTAATTACTTGGACGCCTCCTACTTCTCATTCCTCTTCTTTTCCTCCTCCTCCTCCTCATACCTGGACTTTACTCATACTCAGACCTGAGCATCTTAACGTATCCGTATTCAGACCTATTCATATTCAGACCTACTCATACGCATGATTACTCATGCTGAGACTCACTCATGCCCAGACTTACTCATACTCAGACCTTCTCATTGTCTGTTTTACGCAGCACACAGCATGTTGTGACGATGTCTCAGGCGGGGTGCTGGTTTCAGCACCCCTGAGGGGAGCCGCCGAAGGGTATTGCACGGTCCCGTTCGCGGTCATTTTGTGGGGATGTCTCAAGCGGTTTGCTTGCTTTCTGTCTCAACATCCTTCGCCTGGGGAGCAGATTGTGAGGATGCTCCAGGCGGGGGGCTGGTATCAACACCCCTAAGGGGAGCCGCCGAGGGGTATTGCACGGTCCCGTTCGCGGCCGTTTTGTCGGGATGCCTCAAGCGGTTTGCATGTTTTCTGTCCCAACATCCTTCGCTTGGAGAGCAGATTGTGAGGATGTTTCAGGCGGGGCGCTGGTTTCAGCTACCTAAGGGGAGGCGAAAAAGGGTGCTTTCACGGTCCCGTTCGTCGCCGTTCCGTGGGGATGTCTCTGGCGGTTTGCCTGTTGTCTGCTTTTTGCGTTGTGTCCTGAATGGTTCTCCCCGTTGCGTACGGCGGCCAGGGAGGAGTGACCAGGTGTTGTTGGCGCTGAGCTTGTGTCACGTAGGTGCGCCTTTATAAGAAAACTATCATAGACATATGTTTATATGGCTAAACGTTCATTTACGTATCCCAAATGCACGATACTTTTTAAACAAGGATGCGCTTATGGGGAGCTCCACTCAGTGAGTAATCACTTGGACGCCTCCTACTCCTCATTCCTCTTCTTTTCATCCTCCTCCTCCTCATACCTGGACTTTACTCATACAGAAACTTATCCATACACAGACTTACTCATACGCACACCTGATCATCTTAACTTATTAGTATCCAGACCTATTCATATTCAGACCTACTCATACGCATAATTACTCATGCTGAGACTCACTCATGCCCAGACTTACTCATACTCAGACCTTCTCATTGTCTGATTTACGCAGCACACAGCATATTGTGACGATGTCTCAGGCGGGGCGCTGGTTTCAGCACCCCTGAGGGGAGCCGCCGAAGGGTATTGCACGGTCCCGTTCGCGGTCATGTTGTGGGGATGTCTCAAGCGGTTTGCTTGTTTTCTGCCTCAACATCCTTCGCTTGGAGAGCAGATTGTCAGGATGTCTCAGGCGGGGCGCTGGTATCAGCACCACTAAGGGAAGCCGCCGATGGGGTATTGCACGGTCCCGTTCGCGGCCGTTTTGTGGGGATGCCTCAAGCGGTCTGCCTGTTTTCTGTCTCAACATCCTTCGCTTGGAGAGCAGATTGTGAGGACGCCTCAGGCGGGGCGCTGGATTCAGCTACCTAAGGGAAGCCGCCGAGGGGTATTGCACGGTCCCGTTCGCGTCCGTTTCGTGGGGATGTCTCAAGCGGTTTGCTTGTTTTATGTCTCAACATCCCTCGCTTAGGGGGCAGATTGTGAGGATGTGTCAGGCGGGGCGCTGGTTTCAGCGACCTAAGGGAAGCCGCCGAGGGGTATTGCACGGTCCCGTTCGCGGCCGTTTTGTGGGGATGTTTCTAGCGGTTTGCTTGCTTTCTGCCTCAACATCCTTCGCTTGGAGAGCAGATTGTGAAGATGCCTCAGGCGGGGCGCTGGTTTCAGCTACCTAAGGGGAGCCGCCAAGGGTGCTTTCACGGCTCCGTTCGTCGCCATTCTGTGGGTATATCTTCAGCGGTTTGCTTGTTTTCTGCTTTTGCGTTGTGCCCCGAGTGGCTCTCTTTCTGAAAAGGATGCACTTATGGGGAGCTCCACGCATTGAGTAATTTGCTTCACCATTTACACCTTCACATCTCCAGAATTCAGGAGGAACAAGTAGGCACAGACACAAATAAACGTCGACGTCCATAAACACTTGGGGAGATTTGGGAATGGGAGGAAAAGGCGAACGAAGAGACAGAAACTATGGACACACACACACACGGGGAGACCTGGAACTCGTGTCTATCTGTTTCCCCATATTCTAAGATGGGGTTCTTGTTATTACTTGGACGCCTCCTACTCCTTCCTCCTCTGATTCTCCTCCCCCTCATCCTCCTCATACCCAGACTTACTTGTACACATACCTACTCATATCCAGACCTAGTCATACTCAGACTTCTTCATGACACAGTAAGCTCAGACCCACTCAAATCCTTATCCAGTCATAGTCATACCCACTCCCACTGGTACTCGTGTACATTCCTCCCACTTGGACTTACTCATGCTCAGAGATACTCATACCCAGACTTACTCATACACAAACTTACTAATACTCAGACCTACTCATACTTAGACTCACTCATACTCGGACTTACTCATGCTGAGACTCACGCGTATCCAGACTTACTCATACTCAGACTCGTTCCCAGACGTATTCATACACACACTTACTCCTACTCAGACCTACTCATACGCAGACCTTCTCATTGTCTGACTTATTCAACACACAGCAGATTGTCAGGATGTCTCAGGCGGGGCGATGGTTTCAGCACCTCCAAGGGGAGCCTTCAAGGGTGTTTTCACAGTCCCGTTCGCAGCAATTTTGCGGGGATGTCTCAAGCGGTTTGCCTGTTTTCTGTCTCAACATCCTTGGCTATCAGAGCAGATTCTGAGGATGTCTCAGGCGGGGCGCTGGTTTCGGCACCCCCAAGGGGAGCCGCCAGGGGTGTTTTCACGGTCCCGTTCGCAGCAATTTTGTGGGTATGTCTTTAGCGGTTTGCCTGCTTTCTGTTTCAACATCCTTGGCTATCAGAGCAGATTCTGAGGATGTCTCCGGCGGGGCGCTGGTTCCAGTACCCCCAAGGGGAGCCGCCAGGGGTGTTTTCACCGTCCCGTTCGCAGCAATTTTGTGTGGATGTTTCAGGCGGTTTGCCTGTTTTCTGTCTCAACATCCTTGGCTTTCAGAGCAGATTTTGAGGATGTCTCAGGTGGGGCGCTGGTTTCAGCACCCCCAAGGGGAGCCGCCAGGGGTGGTTTCACGGTCCCGTTCGCAGCAATTTTGTTGGGATGTCTCAAGCGGTTTGCTTGTTTCCTGTTTTTGCGTTGGTCCCGAGTGGTTCTGCCCGTTGCGTGCGGCGGTCAAGGAGGAGTAACCAGGTGTTGCTGACGCCGAGTTTGTGTCCCTACAATATGAGCTGCACATATGGCTCATATGGCTAGACGCTCATTTAAATATCCCAAATACAAAATTACCTGTCGAAAAGGATGCACAGCTGGGGAGCTCCACGCAGTGAGTAATCGTTTTCGCCTGGGCACTTTCAAGAACCCCTTCGCGCCGCCTGCCCGCTCGAACCCCGCGCCCCCCCCGTTGCCGCTGGGCTATCCCCTGGACGACCCGTCGCAAGTGGCCGCCCTGACGCCGCCCACGTGTGCTGCGCGTGCTCTCGGCAGGTGCCGCGCGTGCACCCTGGTGGCCCGAGTCCGACCTGGAGCCCGAGCCCGAGCCCGAGCCCGTCCTGGGGCTCGATTCTGATCCCGACCTTGGGGGGCGCGTCATGGGGGGGTACGGTAGGTTCGTGCGGCGATGGCGCGCCGGCGACGCTGGCGAAGGCGTTCAAGGTTGAATTCTGCGACGCGGAAGCACCGAAAGACGCGGGAACGCCATTGGACCCAATTGAATTCAACCTTCAACGATCGGGGCCACGATCGATTCAAGATTGAACGATCGACGCGGTGTTAAAATCCTTTGCGCGCGCCGACGCCGCACGAACCTACCGTGGCGAGGGCTGCCGGAATGGGGACCTTCAGGGCCCCTCCAGGGGCCCTGTAAGGCTCTCCCCAAAGAAGCCTTCAGGGCCCGAGAAGGGATCCTTTCTCCCCTCTCGTGTCCGCCCCCCCCCCCCCCTCCAATCAAGCGCTGCCCAACGACCTGGAGCCCGACCTGGAGCTCGACCTGGAGCCCGGGCTCGAGCCCGCGCCCCGAACCCCGAAACTGTGTGCTCTCCGTAGTCAAGTCATGCCACGCGTTCCTCGGACAGAGCAGCGGCAGCGCGGCCTTCTACCACGTGTGCCAGGGGCAGGGTTAGGGGGGACCGTCTCGGGGGGGATGCATCGATCGCCGATGGGCCTGATAGCAGGAGCCCGCCCAGGAGCGTGCGGACTCGAAATCGGGGGCCCGCCTATCGCCGATCTATCGGCAATGCATCACCGATTCCGGCTCGATGCCCCCCCGCTGAGCCGGTGCCTCCCGACGGTTTCCCCTCGGCGCAGTGCTCGAGGCATGCCGCGCGCCTCGGACAGACAGCAGCGGCAGCGCAGCCTGGTGACCCCCCCCCGCCCCGAACTCCGTGGTCGGCGGCGCGCCATCTTGGAGCGTCGGGGGCCCTGTTGGAGCCGCCTTGGGCCATCTTGGGCGCTCTGCCGGCTCGCGCCCCCCCCCCCGCAAAAGATCAGCCAGCGCAGGCTCCAAAGCGAGGAGCAGATTGAAACGAAGTTGACCGGAGTGGACTGGAGCAGACTGGACTGGACTGCGGTGGGCTGGACTGGGACAGGAGAGGAAGAAGCCGTGCCCAGACGGCGCTTCGGCACGCATGGACATGAAAGCAAAGGCCAGAGACAATGTGCAGAACATTACTGAATGCGCGCGCGCCGGGTCACAACCACAGTGCGTATGCCAGTGCTGGGCGGCGGGTGCCACCACACTCGCACATCGGACGCTGAACATGCAAGAGGGCAGGGGGAGAGAGAGCGGGGAACGAGAAGGGGGAGAGGGGGGGAAAGGGAGCAGGGGGACACGATTCCATGCAATAGTCGTCAACGGCTTCGTGTTATTGAGCTGGAGAGCCTTGCAGCAGGTCAGGCAATTGGTCAGTGTTGCCCCCTGCTGCCTCTAGGGCCCCTAGCGCCTGGGCGTGCATATATGTAGCCTGTTGCAGGCGCGGGCGTCCACGAGAGCGTAGATTGTTCCATCGCCTTGGCTAGCAACTGCCACTCTCGAACACCATTGCTCTCGGCAGGCTTCTTGGGGAGTCTCTGACTAATGTAATATATAACATATAATTGTAGGTATCGTCTCAATAAGCCCGCTGATAAACGCTTGGAGTTGGCAATTGCTCTGACTTCGACGTTGCTGACGCGAGAGACACAGGCAGGTTGGATTTTGCAGATTCTTCGGAGGCGTTTCGCCTGGAAGCTGTCGAGGCGATCTCTGGAAGCTGTCGCAAGAGTCTAAACCGTATAGCATCTTCGAACATTCAAACATCCAGAATGCGGATTTTGTACTGTCTGGTCAAGTTGGCGTGGCTCCACACAGCGCTGGTCTTTTCGAATGCTCCTTTTGCTTTGCCAAGCCTGCGCGTGAGTTCTGCTCGTGGTTTCCCGTCGACACTCAGTAGCCCGTCCAAGTATACAGCTTCTTCTTTGCACATGATCCGATCTCCTTCAGGCCCCGCGACGTTTGCATCCGATCGCGCTCTTTTGACAATGCAGTTTTGGATACGTTCAGTTCGAGCCCAAAAGACTTTGCGATTTCCACCAGCGTGTCCAGACTGGACACGCTGGTGGAAGTGGATTGAACTGAATAGACTGATTAGGCTGGACTAGCCTGGCCTGGACTGGATTGGACTTGGGTAGGGATGGACTGGACTGGGCTGGACTAGATTTGACTGGACCAGACTGTTGTGGTCTGGACTGGACTGGTGGACTGGCCTGGACTGGAGAAGACTGGACGAGACTGGACTGGACTGGGGTGGACTGGGCTGGGCTGGAGTCGACTGGACTGCATGGGGCTAGACTGGACTGGGCTGGACTGGGGTGGAGTGGACCATACAGGACTGGGCTACCCTGAACTCCACTCTACTCGTCACTTCTCTATTCTACTTTTCCTATTACACACCACTACTCTGCTCTACTCTGTTATACCCGATTTTACTTTATTTTCTACCCTACCCTGCTCTGTTTTGCTCTACTCGATCCTAATATAATATTCTCCACTCTACTCTGTCGTAGTCTGTTCTACGCTATTCTACTTACTCTACGCTATTATACTCTGCTCTGTTCTATTTTACTCTATCCTAATTTACTCTACTCTACCATCTGCCTGACTCTACTCTACTTTCCACCCTACTCTACTCTACGCTGTAGTTCTGTACCCTATCATACCCTATTCTCCAAAGAGCGCTTTCTGTGCTCGCCTTTAGGGTCCCCTCCGGGTTCGGAACCCGCCATGGGGGGAGGGGAGGAGGGGAACTGTCCCCCCCCCCTCCGGTTCGAACACCCGGGAGGTAGGGGCGACGACGACGGCGTCGTGCTCGGCGTCGTTGTCGTCGTCGCCAACGTTGGCGTCGGCGTTGGCCTCGTGCTCGGCGTCGATGTCGGCATCGACGTAGGCGTCGTCGTCGTCGTCGTCGTCGTCGTAGTCGCCGCCTTTCCCCCTCCCCCCCCAGGTTTGAACCCAGGGGGGGTGGGGAAAGGGGACCCCCCCCCCTCAGAACCAGGGATGGAGCATACTCCCCCACCCTGGGTTTCCCAGGTGGGTGGGTGAGTATTTTTCCAAGCAAGCGCCCGCGAAGTGCGCTCTATTCGATTCGAATTATATTACATTATCTTCTCTTCTGTTCTGTTATGTCCTGTTCTGTACTAATCTTGTATATGTTATTATATTATATGTCTCCCTATTCTATTCTGTACTATTATGCATATTTCTACAGTGGTCGGTTCAATTCGATTCAGTTCGGTTCTAGTATATTTCAGTTTTATTATGTTATATTCGACTTTATCATATTCAATTTTGTTTTATTCTATTGTAATTTACCTTTTACCCTTATAGCATTCTGTTATATTCGATCGTAGTCCCATATTTTTAAATAAACGTATTGTATTCTATTATATCCAATTATATTCCAGTATGCTGTAATCTATTCGATTTTGTGGTATTCGATTATAGTACATCCTGCCATATTACATGCTTTTCTTTCATATCATTTTCTTATATTAATGTTACTCTTTAATTTGTTAATACATTATGTTATGGTCTGTGCTTACCAACACATTCGATTCTAGTGTATGATATTTTCGTCTAGCTATTTCTACACTGCTCTGTTCTACCATGTTATATTTGGTTGAATGATAACGAATTATATTCTATTCTACTATGCTCTATTCTGTTTTATTATATTCTGCTCCATTCTTTCGGCTCAAGTATATTATAACTTGACTAGATCATTATATTCTATTGGATTATATACTATTCTAGTCTAGTCTAGTCCAGTCTAGTCCAGTCTTTTCTAGTCTAGTCCACTCTGCTCTACTCGATTCTACCTTACTATACTCTACTCAACTCTAGCCGACTCTACACCGATTCTACTCTAAATTTGTCTTCTCACTACTCTGTTCTACTCTACTCTATTCACCTACTCTTACTCGCTATCGGAAGCCATGCGGATTCGATGAAGCCCTTTGGATACGAGGAAGCCATGCGGATACGAGGAACCAGTGCGGAAACTAGGAAGCCACTTGGATTCGAGGAAGCCGTGCGGATACGATGAAACAGTGCGGATACGAGACAGCCATGCGGATACGAGGAAGCCATGTGGAGACGAGGCCGCCGTACGGATACCAGGAAGCCATGCGGATACAGAGGAAGCCATGTGGAGACGAGGCAGCCGTGCGGATATTAGGAAGCCATGCGGATACATAGGAAGCCATGCGCATATTTTGAAGCTTGCAAGAGCAACATATAGGGGTTGGAGGGTTAGCAGTGGACTAGTTCTCTATGCATTAAACTGCGGCTCCTATAGGCAAGTCTGTCTGGAGAACATCAGCGAGGAGAGGAGTGGGGGCAGGGTGCCCTTCCCCGAAGGGACAAGGGCTTCCGGGAGAGGAGAGAACCATTTTCGTTTCGACCATCTGCGCCTAGAGGGCTGGTGGGATTCAGAACGCCAGCCCTCAGCCCTCTAAGAGGAGGAGGAGGAGGAGGAGGAGGAGGAGGCAGGAGGCAGGAGGAGGAGGAGGAGGAGGAGGAGAAGGAGGATGACCAGAGTAAAACCAAGAGTCATCAACGATGTTGGAATAAACCCTCCCTCCAAGCTCCCTCTTCATAGGCCCCCACAACGGTTCATGTCCATTGAGGGAACTGCCTCGTTGGAAGACAACCTTTGGAGATCCTGAAGCATGCCAAAACAATGTTCTAGGGATATCAACGCCACGTAGCAACCTGACTGCTGCCTCTTGACGATCCGGAAACGTGCCAGAGCACCGTTATTTAATCGCTTCGCTAATTCCGCCGGCCCATACAGTCTCATGTCTGCCGTTTGCCCGAGGGCCTGGCGAATTGGGACTCCAACACCGCGAATCAACATAACAGCTGCACCCCCATAATTCTGAGTCCTTCCCAAAAACCATTTATGGTACGTTGATCATGGGGATCCGTGAAATTCTTGGATTTTTTTAATCGAATGTGCGCGGCGCTAAGGCGAGAGCCTCATTTTGAAAAGGAACCGCCCCCAATCCGTGAAGCTCTTGCAAATTTTGAAACGAATGTGCGTGGCGCGAAGGCGAGAGCCACATTTTGAAAACCACCCCCCCTCAATCCGTGAAGCTCTTGCAATATTTAAGTGAAATGTTCGCGGCGCTAAGGCGAGAGCCACATTTTGAAAATGAGCCGCCCTCAATCCGTGAAATTCTTCTAAGTTTTTAAATCGAATGTGCGCGGCGCTAAGGCGAGAGCCACATTTTGAAAACGGCCCGCCCTCAATCCGTGAAACTCTGGCAGTTTTTTACAAGGAATGTGCGCGGCGCTAAGGCGAGAGCCACATTTTGAAAACGACCCGCCCTCAATCCGTGAAGCTCTTGCAATTTTTTACAAGGAATGTGCGCGGCGCTACGGCGAGAGCCACATTTTGAAAACCACCCGCCCTCCTTCTGTGAAACTGTTGCACTGTTTGAGCTTCAGAGTCATCAATGGTGAGGAAGTCTCAGGCAAAACGCCTGGCCCGTCCTAAAAACTGGCTTCGGGGTGCGACAGGGGGAGTTATCTATAAGGAGAAGGAATGGAGGACAAGAAGGAGGAGGAGGAGGAGGAGGAGGAGGAGGAGGAGGAGGAGGAGGAGGAGGAGGATTGGGCCAGGCCTAGGCCGCTCTGAAGCTTCTGGAGGTTCACCCGGAGGCCTCTGGAGGTTCACCCGGGGGAGGCCTTCGGATGTCCCTGGAGGTCAACTGCAGGCCTCTGGAGGGAGGTGTCTGGAGGTTTCTGGAGGTGCCTGGAGGTGCCTGGAGGTGCCTGGAGGCCTGGGCCCCCGCGGCCGTCCGGCCGGCTCCGCGCCGCGCGCGCTCGCGCGGAGGCCTCGGGCCTGGCGGGAGCGGCGCGCCCTGGCGCGCTGCCCCCTCGCTGCGAGACGTTCCTGGAGGCGCCCGCGCGCCGCCCGCGTCAGATGCTCCTCTTGGGGGCCTCCCCGGCTCCCACCCAGCGGTGTTGTTCGACTCCAGCTCGCCTCCACTTCTACTCGAGCTCCACTCCAGCTCGACTAGCGCGACTCCAGCTCGACTCCAGCTCGACTCAGGTGCGACTCCAGTGGACGGATGTTGGGCGGGGCTAGTCCTCGTGATCCAAAAGGGGGTCCAGCTGAAAGGGCGTGGTGCAATAAATTTGGGACAATCGTATTGCAAATGTGTTGCGCCAGATAATGAATTGTATTGTACTGTGTTGCAACGAGATGCACCTCCAGGTCCATCAGATCTCAGAGATTCCCGACTTATCCCTGCCCGCGCATGTTCCTGTCATGGCTTCGTCTTAGGACGTTCGGCGAAGCATCGACGCACGGGTGGGACATCGGCTCCAGGTCCCTAGAGTGAGCAACTGAGCCCGCGCGTGGGCACTGCCACGGCGCGGTTCGCGCAGGCTGCCCAGGCCCAGACCCTCCCGCCGTCCAAAGCAAGCGTGGGTTAGCGCCAATCAATCCTCGCGGTCGCCGCCGCCGCCGCCGCCGTCCCCTCAGGTCGGGGCGGTTTCCCAGCCTCGGGATCCTCTCCAGCAGCTGCGCCTCGTCGAGATCTATCTGGGGGTGCCCGAATCGTCCCGAGCTGGTGCTGGAGACCCGAGATACAGTCAACCTTGACGGTAAGGATGAGCAACTTTCCAAGATTACCCTTGCATCCTTCTCCTTCGGCCTATCCTTGGCCGCCTTCGCTGGTCGCGCCCAGCTCGCAAAATGTCGACACGGCCTTCCAAGGCCCTTGCATCTTTACCTCGCATCCTTACTGAACGGGCTAGCTGTACGACCCGAAAACCACGTCCTCGCATCCTCAATCAAAATCACGACGGAAGGCTTTTGGGACTTCGCCGCATGTCGTCGTCGCCGCCGTCGTAGCCGCCGCCGCCGCCTCTGCTGCCGTCGCCGTCGCCGTCGCCGTCGTCATCTTTCCTTCTGCGCCCCGTGGGAACGCGCGCCCTGGCACGCTCCCCGCCGTGGCGCCCGCGGCCGCGGCCCCGACGTGCGCCCCTCGCGCCCTGCGAGGCCTCCCCCGCGGGCGCGCCGCTCTCGAGCCCCGGCCAGGACCGCCGCGGACCCTTGACCCCTCGACCCCTGGATCCTCCTCGATCCCTCGATCCCTGGATCTTCGAACCCTCGACCCTGGACCCGCCGCCGATCCTCGCTCCGCGATCCCTCGACCCTCGATCCCTGGATCCTCGACCCCTCGAGCCTCGACCCGCAGCTGCCGTCGATCCTCGATCCTCGGGCGGGTCGAGGATCGCGGATCGAGGATCGAGGGAGCGAGGATCGAGGGTCGAGGGTCGAGGGTCGAGGGTCGCGGGTCGAGGGTCGAGGGTCGAGGGTCGAGGATCGAGAGTCGAGGACCGAGGATCGAGGATGAGGAGGACAAGGAGGAGGTGGAGGAGGATGATGATGAGGAGGAGGAATAATAGTTTCATTCAGAATAAGAGTAGGATTGATACACATGATAATAAACATACGATTAATACTACGAATAATGATAATACTATGAGTGGTACTAATACATGACACTAGTAATAAGAAGACGAGCGCTACTACTGATACTAATAATGACAATAAGAAGACTAATACTTCGAATCATGCCACTACTAATAATCAGCAGACTAATAATCATAATCATAATGCTAATCGTAATAATACACGCGACAAGACGAATAGTAATAAGACGAACAAGACGCATAAGAAGAGGAGGAGGAGAAGGAGGAGGAGCAGGAGGAGGAGGAGGAGGGTCGAGGTGAAGGAGGAGGAGGCTACCGTCGCCGCCGTCGCCGTCGCCGTCGCCGTCGCCGTCGTTGCCGCCGCCGTCGTCGCCGCCGCGGCCGCCGCTGCCGTGCTCTGACAGCCTCGCGTCGTGAACAAAATCACGGCGGGAGGTTCTGATCGTCAAAAATCCGCCGTCACCTTAGATCGGTGGTTTTCTAGCCTCGGGATACTCTCCAGCAGCTGCGCCTCGCCAAGAGCGTTCTGGGGTTGCCCGAGCCGTCTCGACCTGTCGCTGGAGGCCCGAGATATGACCCGAGAGCCACATCCTCGCGTCCTGGAAAAATCAGGGCAGAAGGTTTTGAGCAATTTATGGCTTCCGGGGCCCTCGCCAGGCCTTTGGACCGTCAGAACACGGCCCGGCGCAGATACGGTCCCTGGGAGGAGATCCAGACCGCGGGGGAGCCGGCTCCGTGGCGTCGGCCTCCTGGGATCTCGATCCCTTCCCCAGGGCCATCTTGTCATCCTCGCCCGTCTCTTGGCAGCCCCGTGGCCGGGACACGGCCTCCGTGGGGACCCAGAAGTCGCGTGCACGAGGCCGGCCGCAGCGCTTCGGGTCGCGTGTAGCCCGGGCAGAGCCGCGCAGGGGCGCTCTGGCGGCGCCGCTGGCTGCGCGACCGCGGCTGCGCTCGGCTTGCGGCAGCGGTGTGGAATGCGCTGGTAGGCGCTTGTGCGCCTGTGGGAGTATTCCGCCCGCCGATCCGAGAAGTTCGCGCGAGGCCTGCGCGACGGCCTGACGTCGCGCGACATCTGCGGCCGCTACGCACAACCAGGGATCAGTAGCCATCGGCGCTCGGTAGGGGATGGAATGCGAGGGATGATGAGGAGGATCAGCAGCAGCAGCAGCAGCGGGGAGAGGAGGGGGGAATGCGAAGATAAGAAGTAGCAGGAGCAGCGAGGACGAGGTGCAAGCATCGCATCACCATGGACATACACGTCCCTTGAATGGTGCGTGCGTTTTGGCACCGAACGTGCACCACATATACGAGTCTAGTATGACACAATCACAGTCATAAGATTTGTACGCGTTGAGTGCACATAGAGCTGGAAACATACAATCAAATCAACACGTGATTGAACACCAGACAGCAGTAACACATGTAGAACAACACTATCCAACAGGTAACCAAACAATCGCCAACTTACAGCCAACACAACTGACATATAATCCACATGTAACAAAAACAACCAACACAGCCAAACTATAACCAACAATGGTCGCGCAAATATAGCCAGGTGCCGCGCAACAATTTATTCCTGGCGCGGTTGCGCAAAGTGGAAGGATGTCCCGAGTCAAAACGACGACCTCAGGGTCGCGCGAAATTGTGTAACCGCCGCGCGAAATTTTACACCGTGCGAATGTATCCGCGAGTCTTCGCGGCGCAGTCGCGCATATCCCTGTGGCAGGTCAGACCAACCGACGTATCAGATGTTCCAGGAAGGGGGGGCTGTGATAGTGTCCATATGCCATATGCACGGCTCCGCGACAGGTTGTTTCATGTTGTCAAGACGTTGTGAGCGTTCAGCCTCATTCTTGTTTTCCTTTGCGAGTCAGGAGTGCCAGGGTGTGCTAGTATTCCGCCCCACAGCCATCGGTATCTTTTACCGTTGTAGGCATGGCTCAAGCCATCTGCCGCTGGGCGTTCTTGGGGCGCGCTCTGAGCCTCGCGGGACGTCCAGAGTCGCGCGCGGCGCGCGGGCGAGCCCTCTGCTTGGCGTCGCGCCCGCTGTACTACTAACGGCAGTGCGCGACGGGCGCTGTTTAGTGCGCTTGCTCCTGGCGCGTTCGACTATGTCGGCGCGATGGTACCTGTGCGTTCGTGCAGCTCGAGGCGATTCCGCGCGGGTCTCCGGGATTCTGCGCCGTGTGCGTTGGCCTCGCGATTTTTTTCAAGGATGCGTAGGCGTCCCAGTTCTCTTCCCAGCGCCTCGACAGCAAGCGGGGCCACCTGCGGGAATTGTGTGCCTGCGCCGCTGTGGCATTCTCTTCGGCAGCAGATCGTGCGAGCCTTGTGTGCCCTCGCTATTCCGTTTTTAGAATACGTTAGCGTTGAAAAGCGCCAGGTAGTTGATGCTATTACGCCGATCTCGTGCCGATTCGCGTCGATTCGCGTCGATTGGCGACGATTTGGCGACGATTCGCGTCGACCAGCGTCGATTCGCAAGAACCAGCAAGATGGTATGAGAGGCTCGCGTGAGTTGCCGCGAACGCATTCTCCACGTGCGTCGGCGCGCCGCGTTTTTCTGCAACCGACTGCCACCGTCCAGTCCACCCATCTGCTACCCCATGCGCCGTTTGGCGAATTGGGATGTCGCGGGTGCCAAGGTGGTTATATTTTGCCCGACCTGCTTTATGAATGGTCTACGAACGGGCCAAATGGCTCAGACGGATTGGTGATTCTGGCTAAGTGGGACCCGCCCACTTAGCGGGGAAGCCCCTAGGGGCATGGATACCCACTTACGAAGCAGGTTGGGCCAGATATACTCACCCAGGCATCCGCTCTTTACCCCCCGCTCCTTCAGCCCACCCCCCGCGGTGATCCCAGAAACGCGGTTCGAACTTCGAGGTTTCCGGGCGTCTTCGTGGGTTCTCGTCGGTTTTTCAGCTTCGGGGTACTTTCCCGTAGCCGCGCCCCGCCGAGAGCGCGTTCAGGGGGTGCTCCGAGTCGCGTCTCAACGGAAATGCTCGGCACCCAACGGATCTTGGGCACAAGGCCCTCTGCGGCCGGGCTGGCGCGCGGCCGACGCTAGTGCACGGCGTGCGGCCGGCCGAGGGATCCTGCGCCCGCGCGCGCCTCCAGGGGCGGCTGGAGGTCCGCGCGGCCACCGCGGCCTCGTCGCGGGTCGGCCGAACGCCCTTATTTCAATACGATTCCACATTTCCCGCCCCTCTTCGGCGGCGCGCACAAGCGGGAGGGGGGAGGAAGGGATGCTTCTTAGAAGGAGGTTGCTTCTTGGAGGGTGCTGGCCTCACGGGCCTCTCATCTACAGACAAGGCCCGCGCCTTCTAAGAAACAGCCTCCTCCTAAGCCTTGCCCCTTCACCCTATCCCCCTCTGCGCGTGGCTGACCTCCCCTGAGATCCTGGTGTTGCCATTTTTTCGAGTTCGGCGTTCTCGCCCGGTGTCTGGCTTAACCTGTCGATCGTGCCCGAACAATTGCGCAGGAAGGTGTGGTCCGGGGCTCTCGTCCTGCCTTTTCGGGGTATTTCAATTCTCCTCGCCGCGGCGGCCGACGGTGATGCATGCCTTCGGTGAGGCTCCTGGGCGAATGCGTGTAACGCCCGCTTCTCGGCTATTCGCCCCCATCGTCGCCCCCGACGAGAGCCTTGCCAACGGCCGAAGGCCTCGCTCTAAATGTGATTCCGCATTGCTCTGCCCTCCTCGGCCTCCCCTTCGCGCTCGCGCCTGGTGCAGGCGTTGGCCGTCCAGGCCGCTGCGGCTGGTGCCCAGTGATGCGTTGCCCCGAGAGCCTCTGACCTCTCGAACCTCGGACCCCTTGAGCTCGAGCCCCGAAAATTCTCGAGTCCTCGATTTCCTCGAACTCTCGATCCTCGACCCTCGAAAATTCTCGAGTCTTCGATCCTCGGCCTCGATCCTCGACCTTGGAAAATCCTCGAGTCCTCGAATCTTCGAAAATTCTCGATCCTTGACCCCCGAACTCCTCGATCCTCGAAAATTCTCGATCCTCGAATCCTCGAAAATCCTCGGCGGCGGCCAGGGGCGGCTGGAGGTCCTGGCCCACCGCGGCCTCGCCACGACGGTCGAGAGGCTCGGCGGGCGCACCGCCGCGGCCGCCGCTGCCGCCGTCCCCTGACAGCCTCGCGTCGTGAACAAAATGACGGCGAAAGGTTCTGATCGTCATCGAGGATCCAGGACCGAGGATCGAGGAGGAGGAGGGTCGAGGAGGAGGAGGAGGGTCGAGGAGGAGGAGGAGGAGGAGGAGGAGGGTCGAGGAGGGTCGAGGAGGAGGAGGAGGAGGAGGGTCGAGGAGGAGGAGGAGGAGGAGGAGGAGACCACGTACCGCCAAGCTATTGAGGCGCGCCAGGGGCAGTGCGCTGACCGACTGGCCTCACAGAACCCGTAGCCAGTACTCGGACACTTCTCATATCTTCTCTTCCCATATTCAAGGGAGGAAAAACCACCCAGACCGGACAATTGGCGTTTACTGAACGGCCTTGGGCGTATACTAAACAGCCCTGCCCTGTTTGATTCTTTATTTGGGTGCGTTTATTAAACGGCCTCGCGCGTCGGGGTGGTCATTACCGGGGTTGATTTTTTCTGCCCTCTACAGATATCTCTGACATTTCGTTTTCTACAGATGCCTATTATCTTCACCATGGTTCGTTTACCGCCCAGGATTGAGGAGGGTCGAGGAGGAGGATGTGGCGGACCAGTGTAAACTCAAGAATCATCAACGATGTTGTAATAAGCCTTCCTTCCAGGCTCCCTCTTCATAGGCTACTACCGCGGTTCATCTCCACGGAACTTCCTCGTCGGAAGACACCAGTTTGAAGGTTTTGACGCATGTCAAAACATTGTTCTCGGGACTTCAACGCCACGGATCAACCTTACTGTTGCGTCTTGACGAGCCTGAACCGTGCCAGAACGCCATTCCTGGGACTTCAACCCTGCGAATCAACGTAACTGTTGCGCCCGCATAATTGCGAATCGTTCCAAAACGCAATTTCTGGTACGTTGATCATGGGACCCCGTGGAACTCTTCTAATTTTTAAAAACGAATGTGGGCGGCGCTGAGGCGAAAGCCACATGTTGAAAAGGAGCCGCCCTCAAGCCGTGAAGCTTTTGCAAATGTGTAAAACGAAGGTACACGGCGCTAAGGCGAGAGCGACATTTTGATACCGAGCCACCCTTCATCCGTGGATGCCTTGCAATACTTTTCAACGAATGTGCGCGGCGCTAAGGCGAGAGCCATTTTGAAAACGACCTGTCCTTAATCCGTGACGCTCTTACCACTTTAAACACGAATGTGCACGGCGCTACAGCGAGGGCCACATTTTGAAAACCTCCCGCACACAATCCGTGAAGCTTTGCAAATGTTTTATTTCAAACGAGTGTACGCGGCGCTAAGGCGAGCGCCACATTTTGAAAACCACCCGCCTTCCATCTGTGAAGCTGCTGCCAATGCCTAAGCTTTGGGGTCAGAAATGGTGAGTAAATCTCAGGCGAAGCGCCCGGCCGGCCCGCCCTAAAAGCTGGCCTCGGGGTGCGACAGGGTGAAGTTGCGTATAAGGAACAGGAATGGAGGAGGAGGAACATGAGGAGAAGAAAGAGGAGGAGGAGGAGGAGGAGAAGGAGGAGGAGGAGGAGGACCAGTGCAAATCCAAGAGTCATCAACGATGTTGAAATAAACCTTCAAGCTTCCTCTTCATAGGCCCCTAGAATGGTTCATTTCCATTGAAGGAACTGCCTCGTTGGAAGACAACCGATTGAAGATCCTGCAGCATGCCAAAACATTGTTCTCGGGACTTCAACGCCATGGATCAACCTGACTGCTGCGTCTTTTTGAGCCTGAATCGTGCCATAATGCCATTTTCAATACTGCGGATCAACAGAACTGTCTCACCCGCAGAATCCTGAATCCTTCCAACACCATTTTTGCTACATTGATCATGGGAATCCGTGAAAGTCTTGCAAGTTTTCAAACGAATGTGCGCGGCGCTAAGGCTAGAGTTACATTTTCAAAAGGAACCACCCTCAATCCGTAAAACGTTTGCAAATCGAGAGCCACATTTTGAAAACCACCCGCCCTCAATCCGGGAATCTCTTGCAATTTTTAAAACGCATGTGCGCGGCGCTAAGGCGAGAGCCACAATTGAAAACGACCCGCCCTCAATCCGTGAAACTCTTGCACATTCTTGACATGAATGTGCGTGGCGGGCGCTAAGGCGAGAACCGTGAAGCTTTTGCCCGTTCTTAACACGAATGTGCGCGGCGATAAGGCGAGAGCCACATAAAAAAACGACCCGCCCTCAACCCGTGAAGCTCTTGCAAATCTTAACACGAATGTGCGCGGCGTTAAGGCAAGAGCCGAGTTTTGAAAACGATCCGCCGTCAATCCGTGAAACTTCTGCACCTTTGTAAGCTTCAGGGTCACAAGTGGTGAAGAAGTTTCTGGCGAAACGCCCGGCCCGCCCTAAAAACTGGCCTCGGGGTGCGACAGGGAGAAATTAGTTATAAGGAAAGGAATGGAGGAGGAGGAGGAGGAGGAGGCGGAGGAGGAGGAGGAGGAGGAGGAGGAGGAGGGGAGGAGGAGGAGGAGTTGGAGGAGGAGGGTCGAGGAGGATGAGGATGAGGATGAGGATGATGATGAGGATGAGGATGAGGATGATGATGATGATGACGACGATGATGATGATGATGATGATGATGATGATGATGATGATGATGATGATGATGATGATGATGATGATGATGATGATGATGATGATGATGATGATGATGATGATGATGATGATGATGATCATGATCATGATCATGATCATGATGATGATGATGATGATGATGATGATGATGATGAGGAGGAGGAGGAGGAGGAGGAGGAGGAGGAGGAGGAGGAGGAGGAGGAGGAGGAGGAGGCGGAGGAGGAGGAGGAGGAGGAGGAGGAGGAGGAGGAGGAGGAGGAGGAGGAGGAGGAGGACGAGGCTGCCGTCGCCGCCGCCGTCGCCGCCGCGGCCGCCGCTGCCGCCTTCGCTTGTCAGCCTCGCGTCGTGAAGGAACTCACGGCGGGAGGTTCCGATGGTCAACAAAAATCGCCGTTCCCTCAGATCGGCGATTTTATATTCTCTGGATCATCTCCAGCAGCTACGCCTCGCCGAGAGCTTTCGGGCGGTGCACGACTCGCGAGTTCTGACCCGAAAGCCACATCTTCGCGTCTTGAAATCACGAGGGAAGGGTTTGACAATCTGCGGCCTCTACAAGGGGCCCTCGCCTGGCCTCAGGACCGTCAAGAAACGACTCAGGATGCAAAGCCAGTCCCGGAGAATAGGGTTGGCGTTGTAAAGATAGCCTTCGATTTGGCTCCGCTGGCCCGCTTCTCGCACGCTATCCCCCGCCTTTGGCATGGTGTGTGCCGAAGAGGTCTTGACAGGGAGATGGTGTGTACAGAGGGAGCACTCGCGGGGGGATCGCCTCGCAAGGTTGGCGTGCTTTTCGGAGATCGATGCGGCATGCTATCTTTCCAATGCCAACCGTAGGTCGAGACCACTTGGGGTGTACGTTGTCAAAAACATTACGCGGGGGGTCTGGGACACGCCTGTGCCAATCCTCGCGGTCGACCCCGCCGCCGTCGTCCTCGGGATCGGCTTGGACCCGGCTGGGGATCTGAGATGGCTTGTCACTTGGCTCTTGCCAGCGGAAAGGGGGGAATCACGGGGCCCTCGTCACAACGGCATGACTCGGCTCGAAAACCTGGTCAGTTTCGACCCTGGGAGGTGTTCGGGGATTAATTTTGAGAGGACCTGCCCTCATCCCCCTCCCCCCCTCTTGACTGATTCTCTCTGGGCCGCCTCCAAGCCTCGTGATCCTCTCCAACATCGGTGCTTTGCCAGGATTGTTCCAGGGATGCCCGAATCTTTCCAAACGGCCCCCAGCGACCCGAGATGTGACTCGGAAGCCAGATCCGCGTGTGGTGAGAAACAATGTCCGATACCGCTACCCTTGCTTCATCTCCAAATTTTTGGCCTCCTGGAAATCCCTCGTCGCCACGTTTGCAGTCGCCTCGATGGTCTGGTCAGAATGCACGCTGAAAGATCATTACTTACCAATCCCCACTCAACCTACACGAAGGCCCCAGACCCACCCAATTTTTGGGTTGGGCGCTTGAAAATTACAGGCCCAACGGCGACTCCGGGTTGGGTGGGGGTGGTTTGCTATGAGGTCGATCGAGTAGCGGGATGAAACATCGGCCCAGGGAAGGGTCAATACCTCTGGGAACCACGTCGTAGACATCCGATGCTTTGATTTTTCAATACGGGGTCTCTGGAAATCGTGACCCTTTTCCCGGGGCCAGTGTTTCTCATTCCGAGTTGTTTTTTCCCAACAATCCTGCGGTGTTGGGTCCTCGTTTTAAAAAGACAGCGCCTCGCATCCCTCCCGCCTTCTCCTCCTCCTCCTCCTTCTCCTCCTCTCCTCCTCCTCCTCCTCCTCCTCCTCCTCCTCCTCCTCCTCCTCCTCCTCCTCCTCCTCCTCCTCCCTCCTCCCTGCGTTTCACCCACCCAGTACAGCGTTTCGTGGCCCCATAGGGAGCTCCACCGAATGCCCCATTGGCAGGGTTCGCATGGCGGCCCCGCGTTTTGGCGCACCCCTCACACGGTTCGTGGCCCCATAGGGAGCTCCACCGAACGCCCCAGTGGCAGGGTTCGCATGGCGGCCCCGCCCCATTGTGGCGCACCCCTCACACGGTTCGTGGCCCCATAGGGAGCTTCACCAAAGGCCCCAGTGGCAGGGTTCGCATGGCGGCCCCGCCTCATTTTGGCGCGCCCCTCGCACGGTTCGTGGCCCCATAGGGAGCTCCACCGAAGGCCCCAGTGGCAGAGTTCGCATGGCGGCCCCACCCCAGTTTGGCGCACCTCTCACACGGTTCGTGTCCCCATAGGGAGCTCCATCCACCGAAGGCCCCAGTGGCAGGGTTGCGTGGCGGCCCCGCCTCATTTTGGACCCCTCACACGGTTGCGTGGCGGCCCCCGCCTCATTTTGGACCCCTTCCTCCATGGGGTCCGCCCTGGCGTTCTTGAGTGTCTCTGGAGACGTACACAGTGGGCAAGGAGAGCGGGCTCTGGATCCTCATTCAGACAAAGTTGCCTGCACCCCTCGTCTTCACAAGTCGTCTGGAGATCGTACTGTGCAGTTGGGATCGGGCACAACAATTGTTACCCACGCTACCTGGTCTTCTACCTCCTCCTCACCCGGCATTTGTCCTGCGCTTGTTCCGAAGCGTCGCCGCGCACCTCTGGCAGGGCAGTCGCTCGGGAGTTGGAATGTGGAAGGTCTTGGCAAAAATACGGAAAAACTGCCAGAACTGCAACGCCACATGGAGCGCCATAACATCAACGTGCTCTGCATGCAAGAGACCGGCATTGCCGCGCATACGGAAGAATTGGATTCAGGGTATCTTATTATTCTATCCGGGACTTCTCAACCTCCACCGGCTGGTAGATTCTTCTCCGGAGTGGGTTTTTTGGTCTCCCCACGCGCGGCCAAGTCGGTTATCAGTTACAAGCTTATTTCGGACAGGCTGGCCATTCTGAAGCTCAAAGTCCGTGGCGGCGCACTTCATATTGTTACCGCGTACGCTCCGCATGCAGATTACGACTACGAAGAGAGGAGGGAATTCTACGACCAGCTCACAAAGTGGTGGCCGGCACCGACGAGACACAGCTGCACAATTGCTTTGGGGGATTTCAACGCTAGGCTGTACGACCGTCAGCCTGGAGACGACGACGTCATAGGCGAGTTCATCTTTCGAAGTAAGTGGCCTAAGCGGCGCAAGTATCTGAATAGAGATTTGTTGTTGGAAACATGCAGAGCAACCTCGAGTGCTATTGCCAACACGTTTTTCGAACACCCGCCTGAAGAGTTGGTGACATACTATGGCACAGAAGTTGACAAGACAAGTGCTGTGGGAGAAGGTTTCGCTCAAATAGACCATTGTTTAACGAACCACGCAACAATTGCGAAGATATCAGATATTTGGGCGGATCGCGGATCAACTTTAGCATCCCGGCATTTCTTGATGCGCATGTTATTGGACATCGAATTCGACATCGTGCCGCAGAAGCACAGCATAGGCACAAAGTACAGCAACCTGTTGATGAACGACAAGGACATGGCAGAATCTTATAGCCAGCGGTTCTGCGAAGCATCTCTCGCGGCCGCAGAAACGGCAAATTTGAACGCACATGCACGCCATATTAGATCTGCAATGGAATGCGCTGCAGAAACTTTTCAACAACGCGGGAGGGAACCTAAACGTCCATGGATTACAACGGCCACGCTGGACATGTTGAACAAACGCGATCAACTGCAAGCACAAGGGGTGGCGGAGGAATTACAGAAGCTGAGCAAACGTATCAAAGCATCCGTGAGGGCTGACAAGAAGAACTGGTTGGAAAGACAGTTGGCTGGAGGATCATGGACAGCTGTTCGCGCACTACGGAAAACGCCCCCAAAGCGGCCTGTCCGAATTCAAGACAAGCGAGGACATATTGTGGATAGTTCCCAACGTGCAGATACATTAGCCGATTATTTGGAAGAAGTGCAATGGAAAGTTCAACATGCTTCTCTTACGCCGACTGGGCACGAGCACATGGGACATACACTACCGATTTCGACTGATACTTTCAGCATGAAGGAGCTGAATGCCGCATTGCGGGCTCTCTCGACAGGCAAGGCGGCCGGCGTTGACGACATGCCCCCAGAGTTTTGGAAAGCATTGTCAATGTCACAAGAAACATGCGAAGAATTGTTGATATTATTTCAGAGGTGTTGGGGCGAGAAGGATATCCCAGAAGAGTGGCATACGGCATTGGTGGCACTACTACACAAAAAGGGGGACGCAAGCCTTCCAGAGAACTACAGGCCAATTTCTCTTTTAACAATTGGATATAAGCTCCTAGCTTGGATGATCCAGAAGCGCATCCAAAATGGCGGGGCAGACCAGAGAATACGTTCGAGCCAGTTCGGTTTCCGCCCGGGCAGAGGCACCGCGCGAGCCATCAGCATCGCACGTCGCATGTTCGAAGCTGCGCAGACAGGTAAAGCGCTAACCTCGCCGCGGGGGCAGAGCAGATTTGCTTCTGATTTTTTGGGTTTTTCGGTTTTCACATTGCATTTTGGGCGCGCGCCTGGTGCCCAGAAGGATCGCTGGGGGCGACCAGAACAACGCCCGGAAGAGCGCCTGGGAGCGCGCTGGCGCGAGCACCCGGGCGAGCCCAGAAGAGTGCCGAGAACAGCGCCCAGGAAAGCGCCATCAAGAGTGCCAAGAATATGGCCCGGACGCGAATCTGGAAGAGCGCCCGAAAGAGCGCCCGGAAGTGCGCGCAGAAACGACCGATTTTGCGACCGATTTCGCGCCCGATTTCGCGTCCGATTTTTTGTGTGTCGATTCAATATAAGAATAAATCAGACGCAAATCGGATTTAAAATCGGACAAAATTCGGGCGCAAATCGGACGCAAAATCGGACGCAAATCGGACGCGAAATCGGATGCAAAATCGGGAACAAAATCGGGCGCTGATGGTGTCGACCATTTCTGGGCGGATGAGGCAGCGTATCACGGTGCATCATGGCGAGGTCTGGTAGGGTGTGCATTGTGGACCCACGCGCGCAATTCAGCGTTGGAGTTTTAGCGATGTGGCGAACGACAAACTGCGATATCGCGCTGTGTCCAGGTCGGGCCAAATCGACAGAAAAATCAGATCGCCGCTTCTGCGGCTGTTTTTCAGGTGAAAAGCGCCAGGATTGATTGCAGTATTGCTTGATTGGTCAAAAGCTTTCGATCGAATTCGACATGATGCTCTTCTGGGTGCCCTACGAAGATTCGGACTACCTTCTGACATAATGCAGCTGATTGCGTCCATCTACAAGCACAGAAGCTTCATCTTAAAGGATCCTGCAAGGAACTCCCGCCAAAGGACACAAGCCGCAGGGATCGCCCAAGGGTGTCCGCTTTCTCCTTACTTGTTTATAATTGTACAGAGCGTCATGTTCTTCGACATAGACAAACGAATGGCGAGCCTGCACGAAGATATTGTGGAACCGGAGTATCTAGTATGCCGTGATCTATTATACGCTGACGACACAATGCTCATCAGCAGCGACTCCGGGAAATTGCAAACTTTTCTGGACATAGTGATTGATGAAGGCCGAAGGTACGGATTAGATCTCAACTGGGACAAGACTGTATGCATGCGCTTGCATAACTCCGGTATAATTTCCTCACCAACTGGCGCTCCGCTGAAAACCGTTGAGCAAGCTGTGTATTTGGGGGGCCTGCTGAACGTCCACTGCGTAGCTCAACCAGAAGTGACAAGAAGAGTTGGTGAGGCCAAAGCAACCTTCAAGAGCCTAGCCCGGTGTTGGTCGCACGCCAACATCTGTCGCCGCAGAAAAATTGAATTATACAAAGGTGTCGTGTTGCCGAAGCTGTTTTATAATTTAGAGACTTTGTGGCTGTTGCAAGCGGACAAAAATCGTCTGGATAGTTTTCACACTCAATGTTTAAGGCGAATCCTCAACATCCCTAGCGCGTATGTTTCACGAGTCCCCAATGCGGAGATTCTGGACAAAGCGGGGGAACTTCCATTGAGCTGCACGTTGCGCGAGCGTCAGACGGCGCTGTATAGTAAAATTGTAGCGTTACCGGAAGACCACCCTCTCAGACTTTTAACATGTGAGCCAGGCACTGGCCGGCCAAGAAAATGGGAGCACCAGCGACGCAGGGGGAGGCCTAAACAGCAATGGGCTCCTTGCGTCTATGCGCTTTTGCTTTCAAAGGGGATGTGGCCCTGGTCCCCTTCCTTCCCCCCTCCCCTCCCCCCCTCCCCGTCCCCACTTTTCTTCGCAGGTGGAGCCGATACGTTCTCATGGATTTTCGTATCGCATTCGTCCAGCGACAGCGGGCCACTTCACCCCAGGCCAGGCTCACATCGATGTTTTTGCAGTGGAAAAAGGTAGATACGTATTGTGCTTCACAGTCGTGGGGCGCTCAACTTTTCTCTGCCTCAGTCGGGCGCTCTGTGCCAATTGCGCACGTTTCTGTCCACACGCCCTGCCGGAAATCTGGCTCAGTGGCGGCAGTGGTGCCCAAGAGCCGTACCAGGGCTGGCGCGTAGCTTCTGCATTGCACTGTATTAACTTTTTATATGCCAATGCGCCGTGCGAGCGCCAGGCTTGACTGACTGACACGGTTTGTGACCCCATA
This sequence comes from Prorocentrum cordatum, assembly GCA_963575745.1. Taxonomy (NCBI): domain Eukaryota; class Dinophyceae; order Prorocentrales; family Prorocentraceae; genus Prorocentrum; species Prorocentrum cordatum. The sequence continues at coordinate 229,811 of CAUYUJ010015230.1, forward strand.
GGGAGCTCCACCGAATGCCCCAGTGGCAGGGTTCGCATGGCGGCCCCGCCCCATTTTGGTGCACCTCTCACGCGGTTCGTGTGTCCATAGGGAGCCCCACCGAAGGCCCCAGTGGCAGGGTTCGCATGGCGGCCCCACCCCATTTTGGCGCACCCCTCACACGGTTCGTGGCCCCATAGGGAGCTCCACCGAACGCCCCAGTGGCAGGGTTCGCATGGCGGCCCAGCCCCACTGTGGCGCACCCCTCACACGGTTCGTGGCCCCATAGGGAGCTCCACCGAAGGCCCCAGTGGCAGGATTCGCATGGCGGCCCAGCCCCATTGTGGCGCACCCCTCACACGGTTCGTGACCCCATAGGGAGCTTCACCGCAGGCCCCAGTGGCAGGGTTCGCATGGCGGCCCCACCCCATTTTGGCGCACCCCTCACACGGTTCGTGGCCCCATTGGGAATCCCACCAGCCCTTTAGGGCGTCGGTGGTTTAACGAGTTTCCTCTTCCACCCCTCCTTCTTCCCCTTCGGGGAGGGGTTTACCCCTCCCCCAACCCCCTCCCCACTGACCTGGACAGGAGGGGCGGGGAGCGGTCAGAGCGTCCAAAACGGCCTCGCCGAGGAAACCAAAATCATTGATTTTACTAAGGTTTTGGCCCCATTTTGGCCTTCTGAGGGGGCAACGCTACTTAAGGCTCCCCTCTTCTTTGAAGCCAGAATCATTGATTTTACTAAGGTTTTGGCCCCATTTTGGCCTTCTGAGGGGGCAGCGCTAATTAAAGCTCCCCTCTTCTTTGAAGCCAGAATCATTGATTTTACTGAGGTTTTGGCCCCATTTTGGCCTTCTGAGGGGGCAGCGCTAATTAAAGCTCCCCTCTTCTTTGATCGATTTCCTCCAAGATGGCCCCAAGAAGCGCCCAGGAGGCACCAAGAGGCCCCAAGATGGCCCCAAGATGGCCCCAAGAGGCCCCCAGGAGGCCCCCAAGAGGATCCCAAACGGCCCAAAGAGGCCCCCCCCAGGCACCCAAGACGCCGAAAAGCCGCTCAGGACGACCCTCTACTCGCCTGGGCGTCGTTTCTGGAAGGGCCGGTGGGGATTTTTTCTTTTTACAGCCGCAGGCGGAAGCGCCGGCGGCGAGGGGTCACGGTCGGGCTGCGGCCGTGACGAATTACCCGGGCGCGCGCGGGGGCCGCGGATCAGGCGGCGGTGCAAGCAGCAACCCAGGGCGTCTGAGAGGCCAGGCGGTCGTGCAAGCTGTAACCCAGGGAGTCTGCAGGGTCAGTCACCCAGGAAGCAAAGCGGACGCGGCCAAAATGGCGCCCCGCACATTCCCAGCCATGGGTCGTGACAAGCCGACAAGCGCATGGTAATGGGAACCAGTCTCCGTGCAAGAAGGTGTCAGCCCAGGGTACCTGTCGGGTATGAGCGACCCGAAAGCGTAGCTGACGTCGTTCAGCAAGGAGGAGAATTTCTGACAGCGCCAGCGAACCGTCGCAGCAGAAAGCGCACCCGACGGCTGACAGAGTGAGCCAGAGGTCATAGACAACTGGGGGAACCTCGGAACAACTGCTGAGGGATGCGCCTGCACGCAGGAGACCAGAAATATGGTGTGCCGCTGTGCAGAAGTACGCATGCACCCAACCTGGCGAGGGACGCGCGGTCAATCGGGAGTGGGCGTGTACCAACCGACTAAGTGACAACCAGCGCTTCGCAACCCACGCAACGCCAGGTAAGAGGAGAGCGCACGTAGAGGACGACGCTGCCGTATACCCACGGCAGCAAGTCCTTCAAGGTCACAGAGTCCCAGGGCTGGTGGGGATACGCGAAGCGTCTAGAATTCCCTTTGCTTCGTCCCACCTGCCCTGCGGTTTTCACACTTGCGTATGGTTGGGTCATTCGCCAGGATAATTGACCTTCCCGTGGCCCGGCGAGGTCCCCTGGAGGCCCAAAACTGTCGTGTTAGCCAGCGTTGAAGCCAAACAGTGTTTTTCTAGAAATATATGTGGTACAGTCTTTGTGGAGCAATCTATGTGGTGCTACCTTTGTTGTGCAATTTATGTTGTACAATGGTTATATGTTGTGCAATATTTGTGGTGCTATCATTCTGGTCGCAGTGAGTTGTCAACTCCACTGCTCGCGCAAGCATCCCACCCACCCACCCGCAGCTTGGTTTGCAAGACCCATGCGGCGGCGATTGCGATGAGTGCTTGGTGTTGGCTGGTGCATCTTTGCGGCCGCGTTTGCCCGCGCATGCTCGCGCGCGCAACGCCCAGCGAGTATGGCGCGACCGACACGGCCGCGGTGGCGCTGATCGCTGAGCACATTCCAGCGGGCATGTCAGTACCAGTCGGCAACTTGGGCGGGCGCGGTATCATGGCAACGTCGACGGCGGTAAACACGATGATGCTAGTAACGATGCTTGTGACGATGATGACAGCGGTGACGGCACGGCCAATGACGGTGCCGATGCTGATCACGACGACGACGATGACGGCGTCCTCGCGTCGGTGATCAAGCTTTTGGAAGGAGTTCGACATGCGTACGCGGCCGAACCGCGTGAGTGACCCGCATGGTATTCTCATTTGGCGCGGCTCGTGCCGCCCCAGCACGCGCGCAAAGGCGTGCGAATGATTTCGGCATGCGGCGCGAGTGCCCGGTTGGCAGACTTCAATGAACATGTTGCGCAATGCATTGTTCCTCGAGAATTCGCAAAAGCGCGAGCGCATGTTTATTTTGTTTCACAAGCTGTTGTTGCGACGCCGTGCGTGTATACATATATATATATGGCTTTGGGGCAGTAGGTGTTGAACTCCTTACGGAACCGACGGTTTTTGGTGGACGTCAGCATGCGCGCGCGACGACGCGCGCGTGCACTTCGCCCCCTTTTTTTCAAAATTATCCTGGCGAAGGACCCAACCATATGCAGTTGTGAGTACCGCAATTGTGAATATCATCTTCTTCGGTGGCACTCCCTATGGGGCCGCGAACCGTATGAAGGTGTGCCGAATTGTGTGGCGTAGCCTGTGCAGGGGGCTTCCCTGGGATCCCCGACGGCAGCGCCCGCGCGCCGCGACGCCCGTGTCGGCGCGCCCCGCGCGAGGATCGCGCCCGCTTCCTCCCCTCCTTGTTCCTTTTTCCTTTGCCCGCGCACTCCAAAGTCCAAGGCTGCGGGCGCAGCGCAAGGCGGAACCCTCGCGACGCGCGCAGGTCGCCCCGAAGGGGTCACAGAGACGCGCGCGGTTCGTACGCCGTGTGGAACAGAGACTGCATGCTGGCTAACTGATAGCGCGCATGGCTCTGGCCGCCGGGCGGAGCGACGACGGGCGAGCGAAACGCTGGACAGCGCGCGGCGTGGAGTTCGCGCGACGCGCGTTGATCGCCCCGAGAGTGTCCCAGCGACGCGCGCAGGGCGTCCGCGGCGCGAGGCCAAACAGTTGGACAGCCGAGAGAAGGCGCGGCTGTGGCGGGCCGCTCCTCAGGTCGCGCCTCGCAGATAGAAACCGAGCTTCACTGGCGAGGGCCGTGGCTTCCCTCCTGCGCCGCTTCGTGCGCGCCGCAAGCTGCTCCAGCTGCTTACGCGAGCCCTCTGGCGGCCTGGCCAGGAAGAATTCGATGCGCGGCGCCCGCGTGGGCAGGAGGTCCTCGTGGCGCGTGGCGCGCGAGAGCAGCGCGTAGAGCTCCAGCCACCAGTCGTCGTCCTCCTTCTTGCCGTTCCCGACCTCGTGGCGGCCGCAGTCCAGGATCACGCCTGGGCGACGTCGGCTGAGGGGGCAGTGCGCTGGGCAGCCGACGGCCCAGGGCGAGAGTCCACAGGACAGGAGGATGGCTGCGGACTGCTCGCGCCCGGAGGTCTGGCCGTCCCCGGAGCGCCGTTGTTCCCCCGCCCCGTCGCCTTCTCGCATGGTGCGCCCCTGGCACGCCACCGCGGTGATGGCCCTGCCGTGCGAGAGCGGGAAGCCCGCCCGGGTGACCTTGGAGGTGCGGGAGGTGAACGGTTCCGACGTGCGGAGCTCGATGAACACCAGCGGGCCCGCGAGGTCCCCCGTGAGGCTGTCGTCGCGGCGCTTCAGGTCGTCCACGAAGGGCGCGCTCGCGTACTTCTCCATGCGCGCTGAGAACCCCAGCGGCAAGCGCTTCAGGTAGATCCTCTTCTCCCCGTCTCTCTCGGCTTTCTCGATGTCGTCCCGATCCCGAGGGTCCACGACGACGTGCACGATCTGCCCCTCGGCATCCTTGACGAGGCCGTTCTTGAGGTCGAGCGCTTCCAGGAACCGGATCCGCATGCCCACGTGCGCAGGGAGCAGTCCGTGCATGCCACTGGTGTTCTTCGGGTTGGCACAGTTCATCATCTTGGCGGCGTCCTTGACGCTCATCGTCGGTGCAGACCTGTCGACGGCCCGCGCGAGGAAAAGGGGCTTCTTCAGGACGTCCGCGTCCCGCTGAGCGCGCATGTTCAGCATCGTTGTCGTCCTCGTCGTCGTCGTCGTCGTCGTCGTCGTCGTCGTCGTCGTCGTCGTCGTCGTCGTCTTAGCCGCCGCCGCCGCCGGCGGACATGTGAGGTTTTGCGCGAAGTTGGGAGACGGCAGGGGCGACGCTGACTGCCCTCTGTTTTCCTCTCGGCGGGGCAGAGGGACTATCACGAATGTCCATGCTTTGTTTGTTTCACTTCTTGCCCATCGCACTGCGAGTGCACGCTGGCCTCACCGATATATCAGAAACATGCGGTTTATGCCAACGCGGCCGGACCGAGGTATAGAGAGCGAGGTCGTGTCGGCCCTCGTCCGCACCGTGTCTCGGGCCATGAGTTGCGAGCCTCCCTCTTGGACGCCCTGCCCTCTTGGACGCAGCCGGGGCGGAGCTTTCCCAGCCATTTTTCGGCCCCACGGCGGCTGCTCTCAGACCCAGGAAAAAGCAGGACACGATGGGGGACGAAAGAACAGGCGAGGGCCGTCGTACTTTTCGACGCGACGCGAGCATGCTTGGCTTTTGGGTCACAGCTCGGGTCTCCCGCGCCCGATGGGGACGGCCCGGACAGCTCCGGAGCGCCTTCGGCGAGACGCAGCTGTAAGAGAAAACGTCCCGAACGTGGAAGATTTTTGGGACCCGACCGACACGCCAGGAAACCTTGACCCCCTCGAGGGGAGGGGACCCTCCGCGAGCATGTCTAGGAGGAGCGGGGCGCGCCGCGTCAGGGCCCGCGCTTATAAAGTGCTATAGGGCCAGCTGCGCGGGGGGCTGGCCGAGCTGGGGAGCCAGCCCCTCCTCCTCCTCCTCCTCCTCCTCCTCCTCCTCCTCCTCCTCCTCCTCCTCCTCTTCCTCTCCTCCCTTTCCTCTCCTCCTTCTGCTGCGGCTCCATATCCTCCTGCTGCTCCTTTTCTCCTCCTCTTTCTCTTTCTCTTTCTCCTCCTCCTTCTCCTCCTTTTCCTTTTCCTTTTCCTTCTCCTCCTCCTCCTCCTCCTCCTCCTCCTCCTCCTCCACCTCCTCCTCCTCCCCTTCCCCGTGCGAAGAACGCTCCGCCGCGGCGCCGCCCCGCCCGCGAAGAGGCCCCAAGACCCCGGCGCGGGCCGTGCTGGCCCCCTGCCAGCGTGTGTGGTGCAGGCGGCGGGGCGCCCGCCCGGGGCTGCATGGGTCTTTCGAGGAGGAGGAGGAGGAGGTGGAGGAGGAGGAGGAGGAGGAGGAGGAGGAGGAGGAGGAGGAGGAGGGGGATGAGGAGGAGGAGGAGGAGGTGGAGGAGGAGGAGGAGGAGGAGGAGGAGGAGGAGGAGGTGAGGAGGAGGAGGAGGAAGAGGAGGAGGAGGAGGAGGAGGAGGAGCAAAAGGAGAAGAAGAGGGGAGAGGAGAAGGAGGAGGAGGAGGAGGAGGAGGAGGAGGAGAGGAGGAGGAGGAGGAGAGGAGGAGGAGGACGAGGAGGAGGAGGATGAGGAGAAGAAAAAGGAGGAGGAGGAGGAGGGAGGAGGAGGAGGAGGAGGAGGAGGAGGAGGTGGAGGTGGAGGAGGAGGAGGAGGAGGAGGAGGAGGAGGAGGAGCAGGAGCAGGAGAGGAGGAGGAGGAGGAGGAGGAGGAGCGGTGGAAGAGCAGGAGAAGGAGGAGGAGGAGGCGGAGGAGGAGGAGGAGGAGGAGGAGGAGGAGGGCGAGGAATGGGAGGAGGAGGCGGAGGAGGAGGAGTAGTAGTAGGAGGAGGAGGCCAGGAGCGGGAAGGAGGAGGAGATTCGGTGTAAGCCTAAGACTCAACAACGATATTGTAATACACCCTTCTTCCAAGCTCACTCCTCATATGCCCCTACAGGGGTTCATTCAGGGCTGGACTTAAACGCTGTTTTGCTGGACTTCGGCTGTGTTTGGTTTTTCGTTTTGGCAGGGAGGTGCCGGAAAACATGTCGAGCATAACGAATAACAACACGGAAACAACATGGAAAACAACGTTCAGGCCCAGCCCTGGGTTCATTTCCACTGAGGGGAGTGCCCCGTTCGGGGACAACCGTGCGAGAATTCGGGGGCGTGCCAAAACACTATTCCCAGGAGTTCCACGCCACGAGTCAACCAGATTGTTTCGTCTTGACGATCTTGAATGGTGCCAGAACGCCATTCCTGGGACTTCAACACCGCGATTCAACGTAACTGTTGCGCCCTGACAGGCCTGAATTATTCCCACACACAATGATTGGTACGTTAGTCATGCAATCCAGCGACATTATCATAATCTTGTGAAGCGAATGCGCGAGGCACTAAGGCGGGAGTCACATTTTGAACATGAGCTGCCCTCAATGCGAGAAGCTCTGGCACATTTTTAAGTCGAATGTGCGCGGCGGTGAGGCGAGAGCCACATTTTGAAAAGGAACCGCCTTCAATCCGTGAAACTCTTGCAAGTTGTAATGCGAATGTGCGCGGCGCTAATGCGAGAGCCACATTTTGAAAACCACTCGCCCTTAATCCGTGAAAATCTGACATTTTTTGAAAACGAATGTGCGCGGTGCTAGGGCGGGACAAGCTCCCTTTCAATCGGTTTCTAAGGGAATTTGCTGTCATCGCGGGAAGCGGCCCATTAGAAGACAACCGCCTGAGAATCTTCAACCGTTCCAAACCACAGTTTCTGGAACTTCCGCGCCGATAACGTGCTTGTTGCGTCCAGACAATCCGACATCGTGCCAGAACGCCGTTGTTGGGATTTTAATGGCGCGAAGTAGCGAGATTGTTAGGTCCTGACAATCCCCAATCATGCCATAAAAAACTTCTGTGACTTCCGGCCGTACGACTTGTCGAATTTGTTGGCAATTCTTCAAATGAGTGTGCGCGGCGCTGGAGAGAGAACAACATTTTGAACATAATCGACCTCCTTCCGTGAAGCTGTTGCGTACTTTAAGACGAATGTGCGCGGCACTGAGGCGAGAGCAGCATTTTGAAAACCACCCGCCCCCCATGAAACAGTTGCGAGCTTTTCAGACGAATGTGCGCGACGCTATGGCGAGAGCCGCATTTTGAACAACATCCGCCCTTCATCCGTGAAGCTGCTGTAACTTGCTAAAGCGACTGTGCGTGGCGCTCAGACGAGAACAACATCCTGAGCACGGCCCGCCCTCCTTCCGTGAAGCTGTTGCGAATTTCAAGCTTCAGGATCATAAGTGAGGAAGTCAGGCGAAACGCCCAGCCCGCCCTACCGACAGGGAGGGTAATTTGCAAGGAAGGAGGATGGAGGAGGAGGAGGAGAAGGAGGAGGAGCAGGAGGAGGAGGAGCAGGAGGAGCAGGAGGAGGAGGAGGAGGAGGAGGAGGAGGGAGGAGGGAGGAGGGCGGTGGGAGGGGGGGGGGGGAGGGAGGAGGTGGAAGGAGTGAGTGAGTGAGTGAGTGAGTGAGTGAGTGAGTGGGTGGGTGGGTGAGTGAGTGAGGGAATGAGTGAGTGAGTTTGTGAGTGAGTGAGTGGGCGAGTCCTGTTACGATGTCTTACCTGCCTGCTGACCTGCTTCTTCCAGCCCCCAGAGCACGAGCCACGCGACGAAGAGGTACGTACGACTTAGCATGACGTTGAACGTAAAGCCAAACAGTACAACACACATAGAAGGAACCCGAATCGAACTAAGCTTGGAAATGCGTGCCAGCATCCTGCCACCCAAGTTACAGGGACTCACTTGTGTACCATGAACACTCAACTCTGCTCAACTCTGCTTGCATTCTCCTGGGGCCGATACGGTTCCCCATGGACGATTTTCGAGCTTGGAGCCGACGGCTGACCAATCAACCGCTGGTCCAGTGCCCACGGCAGCAACTCGATTACGAACTGTCGGGGGTCTTCGGAGCCCGTCGGCATCCTTCAGAGGCCGCGCCCTTGCCTTGCTGACCAGTTGGCCTGCCACTCCTGGCAGGCACCAGCATCGGACCGATCCGTGGCCGAGTTCGCATCGATCTTCTTGCGATGCTGCGCAAACGGCTGCCGTCGCCCTTGGAACTCCCTCCACCTCGATGAAAGCCTGCACCGCGGAGTCCATCCTCTCGAGCACGTTCTCTAGCACTGCCTCCGCTTGCGGACTGGCACTGGGGGGTCTTGGGGATCAGCGCCCCTATGGTCCCACCCGCCGAGACTCTCGAGCAGTGCCTCCTGTGGGGTTCGTGCAGCTATGTCGCTCTCGGGGTGGCGGGGCTCCTCGCTGCAGCGGCCGCCACGGCAAGGAGCTGGCTCGCCCGAGAACGCCACTGCTCCGCAGGAACAGCGCAAGCCCGCCGTCCTGCTCGGTCTGCGGTGCGGGTGGCTCCCGGCTGTGCAGCGGCCGTCACTCTTCCGCAGCAGGGACGAAAGCCTTGGCGTCCGCGTGCAGTCTCGTCGGCGCTGCCACGGGCGGCGCAATGGCCGACCCAGCCTCCTGCCCCATCCCTGGGCTGTTCTGGGCAACCCTGCGCTCCTGGACCGATGCGGTGAGCAGCGACTTGCCCTCCGCTTTCGCGTGCAGGGCCACATTGCGGCGCAAGGTGCTGACACCACAGCCACGGCCGGTGCGCACCTTCGCCTGCAAGTCCGGCACGACCGCGAGGGTGCGTTCCACGATCTCGGTCTCCGCGTCGAAACTAGCCAGCAACTCGAAGACTTGCGAGTATTGCTCGCGGGAGGCCTGCAGCTCTCCCTTCAATTTGAACACCCTCCAGTCTGCGGAGGTTCGCGCACCCGCCGCGCCCTGCAACACTTCCCGCGCCATTCTCAAGCCGCAAGGTCTCCACCAGCAGCACCTGCACTGACTCGGACGCACATGCCTAGCCAGCTCGAGCCAAGGGGGAGGCCCGTTGTGGGCTGCTTGAGCCACAATGGCTTGAGCCAACATGGCTACGGAAGAGTAGGGAGGAGGGAGGAGGAGGAGGGTTAATTTCCCAACCCGAGAAGCGAGTCGACGAGTGGAAACGGAAACGGAAAGGTCTGCTGGGGTAGCTACATGGGAAGCGTGTTGGGTGGGATATTCGCGGTTGGGCTCTGTTTCATAGGGTTACTCGAGAGTCTGGTGTTCGGTTTTGGTGGGATTATCCATGAAAGGGGCGGTGTGTAGCAATGACAAGAGGATTTTCGGAAGAAGCCGAAGGGGGGACGAGGAGGGGGATGGGAGGAGGAGAAGCAGGAGAAGCAGGAGGAGCCGAAGCGAGAGGATGAGTAGTAGTAGTAGTAGTAGTAGTAGTAGTAGTAGTAGTAGTAGTAGTAGTAGTAGTAGTAGTAGTAGTAGTAGTAGTAGTAGTAGTAGTCGTAGTCGTAGTCGTAGTCGTAGTCGTAGTCGTAGTCGTAGTCGCCAAGCAAAGAGCGGCCTTGGGCAAGACTCACGCTGAGCCTGCGGCGCCCTAGCGCGGGCCCCCGCCGCGATGGCAGCGCCGAGTGGGGCTTCCTGGAGTGCCGGGCCGCGAGAGGTGACGGTCTTGGGCACCCAGCTGGCACAGTCCCGCCACGCAGCGACAACAGCGGTGTTTTCCGCCGCCGTCGATGAGTACGCCATCGCGAAGCTGCCTTGAGCCCTGAAGCTGGTGGGAGCGCCAGGCCTGAAGGGCCTCTCGGCCATGCGGCGGGAGACCTCGATAGCCTTGAAGGCAGTGTCTGCGCATTCGGCCGCGGCGAAGCTGGGCTACGTCTTCTCGACTGAGCGCCTCCGCGCCGCTCTCCTGGCCCAGGTGCAGCTCGTCGACCCGACGGCGCTCTCGACGTCAATGGTTGACGTGACCCTCGCGCCCGCCACGCTGAAGCACCTCGCCAGCAACCCAGACGAAATGGGTGCGATTCTGAAGGTGCTCCAGACCACCTCGGGCCTGGACAGGGAGACCTTTGAGCGCGAGGTCTTCGAGTCAGTCGCCGTCTGGCCCTAGCATTCTTTGCAGGCGACCAGGCACTACAGCCACATTCACGCACCAAGGTGCTCGCCCACGCTGAATGTCGGTTCGGCCCCTGCTGGGGCACGCGACGGATGGCGACCAGAGTGTGGCGCACCCTGCTGTATAACCCGCTCTCGGCAACTGGTCTACGGCACCCCCAACTACGACCTGGTAGGCTTGGTGGGTACTCAACGGCGCTCTCTGACACGGTTGCCCGACACGCTCGAAGCTTCTCAGTTCAAGTGTGAGGGCCGCTTGGTATTTGACGTGGGCTGGTTGCCATCGCCTCTGACGAACAAGTCGGCTGGAGTGTCTCTCGTTCTCGGGAAGCGTTTTCGCCCTGGGCACGTGCGAGAGGTTCGACTCCCGCCTAAAGCTGTTCAAGGTCGGGGGCTGAGCGTTCGGCTGGTGTCGGGGCAATTTGATATGCAAGTAATTCTTCTTTATTTTCCTCCACGAGCTACCAAATGGAAGGAGCGTCTTGTCTATGAACGTACGGTCCGTACCTTGGTTACGTGGTTGCATGAGCAGCTTAATCGTCGTCGACACCGCGCTACCCCATTTATCATGATGGACCTCAATGATGGCATGGGCCAACAGAAGGTTGGTCGAGAATTCGTGTACCAGCAGACCACAGTGCTGGGCCACCTCGGCTCACGACCAGAGCACATCGCTGGGTCTCGAGTTCGTGCTACATGTGAATTGCATGGACTACATTCTGCGACATCGACTCGAGGTGGGAGCACGTGGTTTGGCCCCCACTATCGCAGCTCTCTTATTGACCATATCCTGTGTCCTGTGGCGCCCAGTGGTCATATTGTTCAAGCAGGACCCCTTCGTCAGCTAGGCAGGCAGTTGCAATCAACTTCGAATCGGAGACTTCGCGATCATGTGCCCGTTGGCTTGGAATTTCATTACGCTCTTACGCACGACACGGTTTCTCATAGGAGTGAAACTTGGAACTTCGACGCTCTGATGATGGCAGTGACCACGGGCCAGGGCAGAGCTTCTTTTCTCACGGCACTGCACACGACGGTCGAGGATGAGGAACAGACTTGGAGACAGCATTGGAATAATCTTTATCCTGATATGCTGATGGAGCATGTGGAAGATGTGTGCACGAGAGTGGGGCTTCAGTACTTCAAGAAAGAACCATCACCTTCGAAGGACTACGGGGAGGATGCCACCAAACGTTTGGCTCTACTTACTAGGCGACGTGAACTCCGCGAATCACGGCAGTCGGCTGATGATGCACACCTAGAGGAAGTGGAAAAACAATTACGGGTTCTATCTCGTCGACTAGGGGCGGCCCGTCGAGCATCTCGGGAAGCTAGAAAAGAACACTATTTGGAAGGGCTGCATGAGGCCTGGAGAAAACGTAGACATCGGGAAGCGTACTATTGGGCTCGTCTTCTGGGAGGTTCTCGCTGGGGGCCGGAAAATCGAGACTATCGAGCTGTCCAAGTAGGACAACCAACTAAGAAGGAATGGGTGGAGGTGTGGAAGAAACCAGGGGCGGAAGGAGGCATGCAGTGTGAGGAGGTAGCGTCGTTCGAGGCGTGGAGGAACCAGTTCGTGGGCCCAGGTGTGACGGCACAGTTGGACCCGGAGGTCCCCGAGCTCGCCAGAACCGACATCGAAATGCTTCAGAAGTACGTCCTTAAGGCAAAGAAACGGAGAGTGTGCCCTGTGGGCACCACCCCCCTGGAGGTATGGCACGCGATCCTACATCCCACCCGATCGATATCGACTAGAGGTCTTGGGGTCGGGGCTCAGGAGGCCCCAGTGGAAAATGTTCGCGTTCGTGACCTTCTAGAACGAGCTCTATGTCAACTTCATCAGTCTAGCTGCGCTCCTGTATATTGGCATCATAGCCGAGGCGTAGGTCTTCACAAGCGTAGTGATGTGACTGGCCCAAAAAGTAAGAGGGTGATACATCTCTTGGCGGTCTTGGGTAAAGGGTGGTACGCTACTCACTTGGAAGCTCCAAAATATTCTGATTGCATGTATGGGTTTATCAAGAATCGACGTCGTGAAGCTCCTATTCTCATCAGGCAGTTGGTGACTTGGAGGTTGGAGAAATTGAAGTTTAGCTCAATTACAATGTTTCACGATCTTAGCAGCGCCTTCGCTAGCATTGCATGGTCAGCTCAGGACGCTGCGGTCTGCAGGATGTTGCCGAGCCACTTGTTATTTCACGGTAGACAGCGATACAGATGTGCATTGGTGTCTTTGATGGGAGTTGATGGGGAAGTGTTATTACGAATACGGCAGGGAGGTTTGATGGGCGACCCGTATCAAGTTCGTATGTTTGTTGAAGCCTTTCAGCCCCCTCTGGATGAGTGGAGTCGAACAGTCAGGAATTTGGAGGCGGAGGTCCACGAGGACGAGGGGGCACGGGACATCTTGTTCACCAACAGTGTCTTGGACTCTAGCAAACGAATTGATTTAGCTCTCACAGGCTACGCCGACGACTTGAGTAGGCAGCTGGTACTCCCTCGAGGTAGCCCATTGGAAGTGCTAGAACGTATGAGCCACCGTGTCAGTGAGCTCTTGGACAGTGCCTTGGATCGAGTATTGCTCACCCAGAATCGTGAACAACTGGAAGTCTTGCCTCATTTTTGTGGCGCTGGAGCTTATGAGGGATTACGTCGTGTTCGGGCTGGTGCGCTGAATTTCCTCGGGGAAGTAAAAAGTGTCGTTCGACTTCTGGGAGGCCGGCTTGCTATGCATCCATCTTTCGGATCAGAGTATCAATTTCGACGGAAAGCCACAGCCAAAGCATTCTATTCGATGAGCCAGTTCTGGTATGCGAAGGGACCCCACCGTTTTAAGCGAAGTGTGTTCGTTGGCAAAGTTCAAAACACTGCACTTGCGGCCGTAGAAGCATATGTCCTCTCGGCAAGACAGTGCCGTCTGCTAGACTCTCTCATTGCTAGCTTTGGGAGAAAAGCTATGATGGGCCAGGCCAGGAGGGACACGGTCAGGGGGACTAGGACTTTATCGAACGAGGAGGTGCTCAGATGGTGGAGGTTGGCTCCGTCTCGGGTGGAACTACAGGTGCGTGGACTAGGATGGTGGCAGACCCTTATGCGACGCCCCGATCACCATGCCCAGTTGCTCACGGCCTTGTTTGGGCAGCTCTGGGTTGAAGGTCAGCCGACGGTGGTGGATTTCGAGGTCCTTCCTGGTGCCAACCCCTGGGCCCTGCAGGTTCAAGAGGATCTTCGAGCAGCCCTCCGATTAGATGACGCGCATGAACTTCGCGAACGAGTAGGCACTAAAGTACTCCGATTTTTTTGGGATCAAGAACTGGCAAGGGACTTTCTAAGATTGGACGTGAGCGCTTTACGAGCGGAGACATTTTCGGTTTGTATTCCACCTCCAGGGGCCGAAACGGATACGCGGGGAACTGGATCGACGGGGCAGCACTTTGATTCGGGCAATGCAAAACTTGGCGATGTCTTCGGGAGGGGTGTCCTGCTCGCTTCTGCACGTACAGGGCACTCAAACAGCACTACATCACGCACCATAAGAGTCGCGATGTGTTGAACCTTATTGTCGTCACTAACCAGTGCCCGTGCTGCGAGAGCGTGTATTCGTGCAAGGACACCGCTATGCGTCATGTTCAGTATGCTCACCAGCTGGGCAAATGCAAAGCTCGGCCACGCACTCTTGCAGCACTCGTTGTTCCGTCATCTCTAGCTTGTCCAATGTGTGATTTTTCGGCTGGAGTCTTGAGCGAGCTGCAGGATCAT
>CAUYUJ010015230.1:253413-290913 GCA_963575745.1 Prorocentrum cordatum
TAGTAGTAGTAGCAGTAGTAGTAGTAGTAGTAGTAGTAGTAGTAGTAGTAGTAGTAGTAGTAGTAGTAGTAGTAGTAGTAGTAGTAGTAGTAATATGAGTAGGAGTCGGAGTCGGAGTCGGAGTTGGAGTAGGGGTAGGCGTAGGAGTAGGAGGAGGAGGAGGAGGAGGAAGTAAGTGGAGGACAGAGGAGGAGGAACGAGGAGGAGAAAAGAGGAGGAGGAGGAAGAGGAGGATAATGAGGAGCAGGAGGAGGAGGAGGAGGAGGAGGAGGAGGAGGAGGAGAGGAAGGGAGGTAAGAGGAGGAGGACAGAGGAGGAGGAGAAGGAGGAGGAGGAGAGAGGAGAAGAGAAGAGGAGGAGGAGAGGAGGAGGAAGAGGAGGAGGAGGAGGAGGAGGAGGAGGAGGGGAAGGAGGAGGAGGAGGAGGGAGGAGGAGGGAGGAGAGGGAGGAGGAGGAGGAGGAGGGAGGGGGAGGGAGGGGGGGAGGGAGGGAGGGAGGGAGGGAGGGAAGGAGGAGGAGGAGGAATAATAATAGTACTAATACTACTATTATTATTATCATCATTATTATTATTATTTATTATTATTATTAGTATTATTATTACTAATACTAATAATAATATTAATAATATTAATAATAATAATAATAAGACGAATGCTATGAATGATAAGAAGAGTCATAAGAATAATAATGATAAGAAAAATAAGCATAATGCGTATGCTAATGGAGTTCCCCACAAAAAGATATTTACGGTTTCGTGGGACCCATGGGGTACGACAGCATCAACACGAAGGAGAAGTTCATCGAACGAGTAAGTACGCACGAAAGGGCAGACGACAGAAAGGAGGAGGGAGGACAGGTGCTCAGGAAACGACGCCTTGTAAATAGTACGGTTTCTTGATACCCTCCTCGCTCTGGCGGGGCCCCGCTGGAAGGGGGGAGGGCTACGAAACCGGGTGCAGAGTAATGCCCAGGGGGGACCTCCCTGGAGGGGTGGAATGGGCACGACACCATGTAAATAGTACGGGTTTCCGATACCCTCCTCGCTCAGGCGGTGCCTCCCTGGATGGGGTGGGAGGGGCAGGAAGCCATGTACATAGTATGGGTTTCCGATACCCTTCTCGCTCAGACGGGGCCTCCCTGGAGGGGTGGGAGGGGCACGAAACAATGTAAATAGTATGGGTTTCCGATACCCTCCTCGCTCAGGCGGGGCTTCTCTGGAGGTGGGAGGGAGAAGGATGGGATGTTTTGGGAAAACAAGAACCCCCTTCAGGATGTGGGGAATAGTAATAATAATACTTATGCTAACGTAGGTCCCCAATAAGGATAGTAACGGTTTCGTGGGACCCATGGGGCACGACAACACCAACACGAAGGAGAAGCTCATCGAACGAGTAAGTACGCACGAAAGGGCAGACGACAGAAAGGAGGAGGGAGGACAGGTGCTCAGGAACCGACGCCTTGTAAATAGTACGGTTTCTTGATACCCTCCTCGCTCTGGCGGGGCCCCAGTGGAAGGGGGAGGGCGACGAAAGCTGGTAAAGAGTAGTGCTTCCCGCGACCCTCCTCATTCAAGCGCGGCCTCTCTGGAGGAGTGGAAGGGGGGCACGAAACAGTGTAACCTATTGTTTTCCGATACCCTCCTTGAGGAGGAGGAGGAGGAGGAGGAGGAGGAGGAGGAGGAGGAGGAGGAGGAGGGGGCCTCTCTGAAGGGGTGGGAGGGGCACGAAACCATGTAAACAGTATGGGTTTCCGATACCCTCCTCGCTCAAGCGGTGCCTCCCTGGAGGGGTGGGAGGGGCACGAAACCATATAGATAGTATGGGCTTCCGATATCCTCCTCGCTCAGACGGGGCCTCCCTGGAGGGGTGGGAGGGGCACGAAAACAGGTAACAAGTATGGATTTCCGACACCCTCGTCGCTCAGGCGGGGCTTCCCTGGAGAGGTGGGAAGGGCACGAAACCACGTAACTAGTATGGGTTTCCGATACCCTCATCGCTCAGGCGGGGGCTCCCTGGAGGGGTGGGAGGGGCACGCGACCTTGTAAATAGTTTTGGTTTCCGATGCCCCCCTCGCTCAGGCGGTGCCTCCCTGGAGGGATGGGAGGGGCACGAAACCATGTACATAGTATTGATTTCCGATACCCTCCTCGCTCAGGCGGGGCTTCCCTGGAGAGGTGGGAAGGATAAGAAACCATGCGAAGAGTAGTGGTTTCCAATACCCTCCTCGCTCAGGCGTGGCCTCCCTGGAGGGGTGGAAGGGGCACGGAACCATGTAAATAATTTGGGTTTCCGGTACCCTCCTCACTCAGGCGTGGCCTCCCTGGAGGGGTGGACGGGGCACGAAACCATGTAAATAGTATGGGCTTCCGACACCTTCCTCGCTCAGGCGGGGCCTCCCTGAAGTGGTGGGAGGGGCACGAAACCATGTAAATAGTGCGGTTTTCCGACACCCTCCTCGCTCAGACGGGGCCTCCCTGGAGAGGTGGGAGGGACACGAAACCATGTAGATAGTATTGACTTCCGATACCCTCCTCGCTTAGACGGGGCCTCCGTGGAGGGGTGGGGTGGGCACGAAACCATGTAAATCATATGGTTTCCGATACCCTCCTCGCTCAGGCGGGGCCTCCCTGGAGAGGTGGAAGGGCACGAAACCATGTAAACAGTATGGGTTTCCGATACCCTCCTCGCTCAGGCGGCGCTTCCCTTGAGGGGTGGGAGGGGCACGAAACCATATAGATAGTATGGGCTTCCGATACCGTCCTCGCTCAAGCGGTGCCTCCCTGGAGGGGTGGGAGGGGCAAGAAGCAATGTAACTAGTATGGTTTTCCGATACCTTTCTCGTTCAGACGGGGCCTCCCTGGAGGGGTGGGAGGGGCACGAAACAATGTAAATAGTATGGGTTTCCGATACCCTCCTCGCTCAGACGGGGCTTCTCTGGAGGCGGGAGGGAGCAAGAGAGGATGTTCGGGGGAAACAAGAACCCCACTCAGGATGTTGGGAATAGTAAGAAGAATAATAATATTAATACCCCAGTGGGAAGGGGAGGGCGACCAAAGCTGGTAAAGAGTAATGCTTCCCGCGGCCCTCCTCATTCAAGCGCGGCCTCTCTGGAGGAGTGGAGGGGGGCACGAAACCGTGTAACCTATTGTTTTCCGATACCCCCCTTGAAAAGGAGAAGGAGGAGGAGGAGGAGGAGGAGGAGGAGGAGAAGGAGGAGGAGGAGGATGAGGAGGAGGAGGAAAACGAGGAGGAGGAGGAGGAGGAGGTGGAGGAGGAGGAGGAACAGGAGGAGATGGAGGAGGAGGAGGAGGAGGAGGGGCCTCCCTGGAGGGGTGGGAGGGGCACGAAACCAGGTACATAGTATGGGTTTCCGACACCCTCCTCGCTCAGGCGGGGCCTCCAGGGGTGGGAAGGGCACGAAAACATGCGAATAGTATGGTTATCCGATACCCCCTTCGTTCAGGCGGGCCCCCCTCTGGAGGGGTGGGAGGGGCACGAAACCATGTAACTAGTATGGGTTTCCGATGCCTTCCTCGCTCAGGCGGGACCTCCCTGGAGGGGTGGGAGGGGCACGAAACCATGTACATAGTATGGGTTTCCGATACCCTCCTCGCTCAGGCGGCGCCTCCCTGGAGGGGTGGGAGGGGCACGGAACCATGTGAAAAATATTGTTTTTTGTCCCCACGTCCAAAGTGGGGTTTTGTTCCCCACATCCAACGTGGGGTTCTTATTTTCTCTGCACACGCCGCGCAGGATCTCACCCCCCCTTTTTTCTCCCACCCACCATCATCGCCATCTTCATCACCATCAACCACCATCATCGTCATCACACGCACACACTAATCATCATTACCATCATCATCACCATCAACCACCATCACCGTCATCACTAGTCATCATCATCATCCTCATCATCATCGTCACCATCATCACCATTCGATCACCCACTCACTCACTCAAATACTCACTCATCCTCAGTAGGCTTCGGAGGCAGTGGTCCTCCGACGGTAGGACCGCCGCCACTCTCAACATCATCGTCACCGTCTCCATCATGATTTCTCGATCACCCACTCAGTGGCCATCATCATCATCATCATCATCATCATCCTCATCATCAGCATCATCATCATCATCATCCTCATCCTCTTCATCATCATCATCATCATCACCATCATCATCACCACTCATTCATCACACACATCATCATCATCATTCGCTCACCCATCATTTCGTCATCAGGCGGGAGCCTCTGAGTGAATCGCGAGGAAGTCTCAGGCGGGACCCCCCTCTCTATGAGGCCCGCAGATCATGTTATTAATCTGAGCGGGTCCTCGGAACCCTGTAACTGTCATCACTTTTGGGCTTCTGAGGCTTGAATATGCAGAAAGTATCAGGCGGGAACCTCGTCTGTGAGTGAATTGCGAGGAAATCTGAGGCGGGAGCACCTTTCTTATGGGGCCCGCAGATCATGTTACGAATCCGAGCGGGTCATCGGAACCCTGTAACTGTCGTCACTTTTGGGCTCTTGAGGCCTGAATATGGAGGAAGTATCAGGCGGGAGCCTCGTCTCTGAGTGAATTGCAAGGAAGTCTCAGGCTGGAGCCCCCTCCTTCTGGGGCCCGCCGATCATGTTATTAATCCGAGCGGGTCATAGGAACCTTGTAACTGTGGTCACTTTTGGGCTCTTGAGGCTTGAATATGAAGGAGGTCTCGAGCGGGAGCCTCGTCTGTGAGTGAATTGCGAGGAAGTCTCAGGCGGGACCCCCTTCCCTATGGGGCCCGCAGATCATGTTACTAATCCGTGCGGGTCATCGGAACCTTGTAATTGTCGTCACTTGTGGGCTCTTGAAGCCTGAATATGGACGAAGTATCAGGCGGGAGCCTCGTCTCTGAGTGAATTGCGAGGACGTCTCAGGCTGGAACGCCATCCTTATGGGGCCCGCCGGTCCTGTTACTAACCCGAGCGGGTCATCGGAGACGTGTAACTGTCGTCACTTTTGGGCTCTTGAGGCTTGAATATGCAGGAAGTCTCGAGCGGGAGCCTCGTCTGTGAGTGAATTGCGAGGAAGTCTCAGGCGGGAACCCCCTTCCTATGGGGCACGCACTTCATGTTCGAACCCGAGCGGGTCATCCGAGCGAGCTTTTTTGGCTCCTCAGCTCCTGCGGCCTGAACACGGGGGAAGTATCAAGGGGGAACTTTGTCTGTGGGCGGTGCGGGTAGCCCCGTCGGAGGACCGTCTCCTGTCGTTACTAGGAGGTCTGAGGACGGATTTTAGAACTCGTTCCTGCGGCCTGAATACCGGGGAGTTACCCAGCGGGGGTTTCGTCTGTTTGAACTGGTCGCGGGCAAAATTGTTGTTGTCATGGCGACGACGGCGAGGCCGACGACGGCGAGGCCGAAGCGCGGGCGAGGAGCTTGCTCATGTGCAGGCCCAGCGAGCAGGAACTCACGTGGCAAAGCTCGGGGGCGCACGCTGTGCGCCGCTCGGGGTTCACCCTGACGCATGCGTCCTACCTGACCTCCACGCTGTCGCAGGGCCAGACGCTGTGCAAGGGCGTCACCATCGACTGCGCCAGGGATGAGGACGCTGGCCGCACGGGCGTGTCGGACGAGATGTGGTTTTTGCACCTGTACGTCATGTTTTCCCGCGCCACGTGCGTGCGGAACATGCTGATCCTGCGGCCGCCCGCGCGAGAGTTCCTGGAGCGCGGGCCGCCGGCGTCACTGCGGAAGGCGCTCCAGGAGTTCGACAAGAGAGCGGTGGATTCCAGGGTTGAGGCGGAGCAGCTCGCGGCAGAGCTGGGTTTCGTGCTGCCGCCCGCCTGAGCGCCGCGGCGCGCACCTAGAGGCCCGCGGGGTTGCCCCAACAGCTGGCCCCCGCGCCCCTGCGGCCTGCGAGGTTGCCCCAACGGCCTGGCCCGAAGGGTTGCCCCGACGGTTTCGCGATCTAGCCGTCGGCAAACGCGCGCGCGTTGGCCGACGCGGCGACGGCGCCGAGGAAAATCGAGTTGCTTGCCGCGACCAGGGGGGCGGGAGGTGCACAAATGGACAAGAAGCAGGAGGATGAGGAGGGAAGGGGCGTGGGGGGGGGCGACGACGAGGAGGAGGTTGCGCGAGAGGAGGGGGAGGGGGAGGAGGAGGAGGAATATAATGAGGAAGAGAGGGCGGCGCAGAGGGCGAGAGGAGAGGGCGTCCGCCAGGGGGAGGAGGAAAGGGCAAAGGGTAAGCTAAACTGATTCTCGTGTGCGGTCCCACCGTCGGAGTAATTTTCTCTGCGCGCGACGTGCCGTCGCAGTAATTCTCTCTCCCTCTCTCATTCACCATCGTCGCCATCATCATCACCATCAACCGCCATCATCGTCATCACGCGCGCGCACTCATCATCATTACCATCATCATCACCATCAACCACCATCACCGTCATCACTGGTCATCATCATCATCCTCATCATCATCGTCGCCATCATCACCACTCGATCACCCACTCACTCACTCAATTACTCACTCATCCTCAGTAGGCTTCGGAGGCAGTGGTCCTCCGACGGTAGGACCGCCGCCACTCTCAACATCATCGTCACCATCTCCATCATAATCTCTCGATCGCCCACTCAGTGGCCATCATCATCATCATCTTCATCATCGTCGTCATCATCATCATCCTCATCCTCATCATCATCATCATCATCATTATCATCATCATCACTCATTCACCACACACTCATCATCATTCGTTCACTCATCATCTCGTCATCAGGCGGGAACCTCTGAGTGAATTGCGAAGGAGTCTCAGGCGGGAGCTCCCTCCCTATGGGGCCCGCGGATCAAGTTATCAATCTGAGCGGGTCATCGGAACCTTGTATCTGTCGTCACTTTTGGGCTTCCGAGGCTTGAATATGCAGGAAATATCAGGCGGGAGCCTTGTTTGTGAGTGAATTGCGAGGAAGTCTCAGACGGGAGCCCCCTCCCTATGGGGCCCGCAGATCATGTTATTAATCCGAACGGGTCATCGGAACCTTGTAGCTGTCGTCACTTTTGGGCTCCCGAGGCCTGAATGTGGAGGAAGTATCAGGCGGGAACGTCGTTTCTGAGTGAATTGCGAGGACGTCTCAGGCTGGAACGCCCTCGTTATGGGGCCCGCCGGTCCTGTTACTAATCCGAGCGGGTCATCGGAGACGTGTAACTGTCGTCACTTTTGGGTTTTAGAGGCTTGAGTATGAAGGAAGTCTCGAGCGGGAGCCTCGTCTGTGAGTGAATTGCGAGGAAGGCTTAGGCGGGAGCCCCCTCCCTATGGGGCGCGCGCTTCATGTTCGAACCCGAGCGGGTCATCCGAGCGAGATTTTTGGGCTCCTCAGCTCCTGCGGCCTGAACACGGGGGAAATATCAAGGGGGAGCTTTGTCTGTGGGCGGTGCGGGTAGCCCCGTCAGAGGACCGTCCCCTGTCGTCACTTGGAGGTATGAGGACGGGTTTTAGAACTCGCTCCTGCGGCCTGAATACTGGGGAGTTACCAAGCGGGGGTCTCGTCTGTCTGAACTGGTCGCGGGCAAAATTGTTGTTGTCATGGGCCTGCGTGCCCGAAAGGGCGATTGAGAAATCCGGGTAGCATCGTCCGAGCTGGTCGTCGGCAAACTTGTTGTAGTCATGCAACAGCGTGGAGGTCCGAGAGGCTCCGCCGCCCCACGGCCGCGGCGTCCGAGAGGGCGACTGAGGAGCTGACGATGACAACGACGAGACAGCGGCCGGGCGCAGGGGTAGCCCCTTGCGTCCGGGCCGGGGGTGGTAACCCATCCTCGGCCGAATCGGGGGCAGGGGTAACCCCTTGTCTCCGGGCCGCCGGTGGTAACCCATCGGCGGCCGAATCGGGCGCAGGGGTAGCCCCTTGCGTCCGGGCCGGGGGTGGTAACCCGTCCTCGGCCGAATCGGGGGCAGGGGTAACCCCTTGTGTCCGGGCTGGCGGTGGTAACCCATCGTCAGCCGAATCGGGCGCAGGGGGGGACCCTTGCGTCCGGGACGGGGGTGGTAACCCATCCTCGGCCGAATCGGGGGCAGGGGTAACCCCTTGTCTCCGGGCTGGCGGTGGTGACCCATCGTCAGCCGAATCGGGCTGAGGCGGAGCAGCTCGCGGCTGAGCTGGGTTTCGTGCTGCCGCCCGCCTGAGCGCCGCGGCGCGCACCTAGAGGCCCGCGGGGTTGTCCCAACGGCTGGCTCCCGCGCCCCTGCGGCCTGCGAGGTTGCCCCAACGGCCTGGCCCGAAGGGTTGTCCCGACGGCTTCGCGATCTAGCCGTCGGCAAACGCGCGCGTGCTGGCCGACGCGGCGACGGCGCCGAGGAAAATCGAGTTGCTTGCCACGACCAGAGGGGGGGCGGGAGGTGCACATGGAAAAGAAGCAGGAGCATGAGGAGGGAAGGGGCATGGGGGAGGGCTACGACGAGGAGGAGGTGGCGCGAGAGGAGGAGGATGAGGAGGAGGAGGAGGAGGAGGAGGAGGAGGAGGAGGAGGAGGAGGAGAGGAGAGGAGGAGGAGGAGGGGGAGGAGGAGGAGGAGGAGGAGGGGGAGGAGGAGGAGGAGGAGGAGGAGGAGGAGGAGGAGGAGGAGGAGGAGGAGGAGGAGGAGGAGGAGGGAGGAGGAGGAGGAGGAGGAGAGGAGGAGGAGGAGGAGGAGGAGGAGGAGGAGGAGAGGAGGAGGAGGAGGAGGAGGAGGAGGAGGAGGGAGGAGGAGGAGGAGGAGGAGGAGGAGGAGGAGGAGGAGGAGGAGGAGGAGGAGGAGGAGGAGGAGGAGGAGGAGGAGGAGGAGGAGGAGGAGGAGGAGGAGGAGGAGGAGGAGGAGGAGGAGGAGGAGGAGGAGGAGGAGGAGGGAGGAGGAGGAGGAGGAGAGGAGGAGGAGGAGGAGGAGGAGGAGGAGGAGGAGGAGGAGGAGGAGGAGGAGGAGGAGGAGAGGAGGAGAGGAGGAGGAGGAGGAGGAGGAGGAGGAGGAGGAGGAGGAGGAGGAGGGGGAGGAGGAGGAGGAAAAGTAGGAAGAGGAATAGAATGAGGAAGAGAGGGCAGTGCAGGGCGAGAGGAGAGGGTGTCCGCCAGGGGGAGGAGGAAAGGGCAAAGGGTAAGCTAAACATATTCCCATGTGGGGTCCTACCGTCGGAGTAATTGAAATACCCTCCTCGCTCAGGCGGGGCCCCCCTGGAGGGGTGGGTGGGGTGGGTGTGGGGGGGGGGGGGGGGCGCGAAACCATGTACATAGTATGGGTTCCCGATACCGTCCTCGCTCAGGCGGGGCTTCCCTGGAGGGGTGGGAGGGGCACGAAACCTATAGATAACATGGGTTTCCGATACCCTCCTCGCTCAGGCGGGGCCTCCCTGGAGGTGGGAAGGGCACGAAACCATGTACATAGTGTGGTTTTTCGACACACTCCTCGCTCAGGCGGGGCCTCCCTGGAGGGGTGGGAAAGGCACGAAACCAAATAAATAATATAGTTGTCCGATACCCTCCTCGCTCAGGCGGGGCCCCCCCGGAGGGGTGGGGAGGGCCCGAAACCATGTAAATAGTATGGTTTTCCGATACCCTCCTCGCTCAGGCGGGGTCCCCCTGGAGGGGTGGGAGGGGCACGAAGCTTTGTAAATAGTATGGTTTTCCGATACCCTCCTCGCTCAGGCGGGGCCTCCCTGGAAGGGTGGGAAAGGGGCACGAAACGATGTAAATAGTATGGGTTTCCGATACCCTCCTCGCTCAGGCGGGGCCTCCCTGGAGGGGTGGGAGGGGCACGAAACCATGTAAATAGTATGGTTTTCCGCTACCCTCCTCGCTCAAGCGGGGCCTCCCTGGAGGGGTGGGTGGCGGGTGGCGGGAGGGAGAAGGAGAGGACGTTCTGGGAAATTTGTGTTAACGGGGTTCCCCACATAAAGATATTAACGGTTTCGTTGGACCCATGGGGTACGACAACATCAACACGAAGGAGAAACTCATCGAACGAGTGAGTACGCACGAAAGGGCAGACGAAAGAAAGGAGGAGGGAGGACAGGCGCTCAGGAAACGAAGCCGTGTAATTAGTACGGTTTCTTGAGACCCTCCTCGCTCTGGCGGGGCCCCGCTGGAATGGGGGGAGGGCACGAAACCATGTAATTGCATGGGTTTCCGATGCCCTCCTCGCTCAGGCGGGGCCTCCCTGGAGGGGCGGGAAGGGCACGAAACCATGTACACAGAATGGGTTTCCGATACCCTCCTCGCTCAGGCGGGGCCTCCCTGGAGAGGTGGAAAGGGCACGAAACCATGTAAATAGTATGGTTTTCCGCTACCCTCCTCGCTCAGGCGGGGCCTCCCTGGAGGGATGGGAGGGGCACGGAACCATGTAAATAGTATGGTTTTCCGGTACCCTCCTAGCTCAGGCGGGGCCTCCCCGGAGGGGTGGGAGAAGCACGAAACCATGTACATAGTATTGGTTTCCGATACCCTCCATGGGAGGCGGCGGGCGGGACGAAAAAGGAAAGGATGTTCGGGTAAAACAAAAACCCCACTCAGGATGTGGGGGACAATAACCCCACTCAGGATGTTGGGAATAAGAACGATAAGAATAATAATAAGAATAAGAACAATACTAATAACACTACTAATACTACCAATCATAAGGCTAGTACTAATCGTGGTAATAATCGTAATAATCATAATACTAATAATACTAAGAATAAGACGAGTAAAATTAATAATGGTAATGATAAAACAAAACGGAAATAGTACTAATAAGAAGACGAACGATACTCATAATAAGAATACGAATGCGAATAATAAGAAGACTACGACGAATAAGAAGAATAATGATACGAATAAGAAGAATACGAACAATAATAATAATATAAGAAGACTACGAAGCAATAGGAGTAATAGGAAGGAAAATAAGAAGAATAAGAATACTAATAATAAGACTAGTATGAACAATAAGAAGACTAACCATAATACTAATAATAAGAACAGGAATAATAAGATTAATATTAATAATAATACTAATATTGAGAATGATAAGAAGAACACTAATAATATCAAGAAGAATAAGACGATTAATAATAATACTAAGAAGAATGCTAATATTAATAATACGAATAAGAAGAGGAATACTAATAATCATAAACATAAGAATATGATTAATAATCATAATACTAATACGAATACTAATACTACTAATACTAACAATAATAATACTACTACTAATGATAATAATAAGAATACTAATACTAGTAATAATATTAGTAATAATGCTAATAATAATAATAATAATACGAAGAAGAGTAATATTAATAATAATAAGAATAATAATAATGCTAATACTAATACTGATACTACTAATAATAATAATATCAATAATACTAATAATAATACTAATAATAATAATACTAATAATAAACATAGTAATAAGAATAATACTAAGAATAATAATAATGATAAAAATAAGACTAAAAATACGAGGAGGAGGAGGAGGAGCGAGGAGGAGGAGGAGGAGGAGGATGAGAAGGGTGAGGAGGAGGAGGAGGAGGAGGAGGAGAGGAGGAGGAGGAGGAGGAGGAGGAGGAGGAGGAGCGAGGAGGAGAAGGGTGAGGAGGAGGAGGAGGAGGCGGAGGAGGATGAGGAGGAGGAGGAGGAGCGAGGAGGAGGAGGCCCGAGGGCGCCAGAGAATCTGCAGGCATCCCCAGCGGACCGCGCGCGAGGCGGACCCCACCTCGCCCTCGCCCGACCACGCTTACGCCGCTGGCGACAGGCCGCGCCGGCTGCGCGCTAGCGCGAGCGCGCGCCGCCTGGATCTCGGGGCCAGCGCCGCCGTCCGCCGCCGCCGCCGCCGTCGCCGTCGCCGTCGCCGTCGCCGTCGCCGTCGCCATCGCCGTCGCCGTCGCCGTCGCCGTCGCCGTCGCCGTCGCCGTCGCCGTCGCCGTCGCCGTCGTCGTCGTCGTCGTCGTCGTCGTCGTCGTCGTCGTCATTGTCCTCGTCCTCCTCGTCGTCATTGTCGTCGTCGTGGTTGTGGTGGTCGTCGTTGCCGCCGTTATCGATGTCCCTCTTCTCTTTCCTTCTTCGCCTCTACTTTGTCTGGGTGTCCCCCTCGTCGTCGTCGTCGTCGTCGTCGTTGTCGTCGTCGTCGTCGCCGTTGCCGTGGTCGTCGGCGTGGTTGTGGTGGTCGTCGTTGTCGCCATGTCGTCATTCCTCTTCTCTTTCCTCCTCCTTCTCCTGTCTGTCTGGGGGTCCCCCTCGTCATCTTGTTCGTCATGTTCGTCGTGTCGTCGTCGTCGTTGTCACTTTTCTTCTTCCTTCTCTCCATTCCATTTTCTTTTGCTGTTTGGAGGTATCCGGGGGTTTGCCTTCGTCGTCGTCGTCGTCGTGGTGGTCGTGCTCGTGGTGGTGGTAGTGGTCGTCGTTGTCGCCGTTGTCGTCGTCCCTCTTCTCCTTCCTCTTCCTTCTCTTTGTCTGGGGTCTCCCAGGTTCTGGGTCGTCGTCGTCGTCGACGGCGTCGTCGTCGTCGTTGTCGTCGTCGTCGTCGTCGTCGTCGTCGTCGTCGCCGTTTGTCCCGCATCCGATCGAAAGGACAATCAACACGGAAGTTGACGCGATTTGTCTGCCAAGCGCGTAGGTAGATTTCGTCCTCCAGGGGCTTTTCAGCCCAAGCTGCACTGCGCGGATGCATCGGATGAAGGTCATTGCGGCATGCCGCCGTCGTCGTCGTCGTCGTCGTCGCCGCCGTCGTCGTCGTCGTCGTCGTCGTCGTCGTCGTCGTCGCCGTCGTCGGCGTCGGCGTCGTCGTCGTCGTCGCCATCTGACGAGAAGCCGCTCACAACCACTCCCTGGGCCCCTCCCGTGGTCCGCTCCAGCAGCCTCTTCGAGCCACGCCCCAGCCGAGGCCAGGCCGCGACCCCAGGCGCCCTTGCCCCCAAGGCTAGACCTAGATGCTCCTCTTGGGGACCTTCCTGGGGACCACCCGACGGATCTGTTCCGCTCAACTTCGGCTCCAGCTCGACTCAAGTTCGACTCAAGTCTGAATCAAGGTCGACTCAAGTTCGGCTCGAGTCGACATGCGTTCGACCCAGCATCGACGTATGAGTAAAGCCTGTGGATCCTGGAAGGTCCCCAGAACGAGCCTCCAACTAGACTTGGGTGGCGGCGCCGCCGCCGTCGTAGAGACGACGTCGTCTCGAGGGTGTGGAGCCAAAACTCTTCGTTCAGAGGCACTCTTCGTTCGATGTTTTCACATGTTTTCGATGTTCTAGGCGGATTTCCAACCCTGGGATGCTTTTCAGCAGCTGCGCCAGGCCTAGAGTGTTCCAGGGGTGCTCAGATCTTCCCGAACGGCCGCTGGAGTCCCAAGTTATGACCCGCAAGCCAGACTACGAGGATCTCCCGGAACGCTAGTCGGCGGCGCGCCAAGGGGGGAAGGCAGGGGGGGCGGGCCTTTTCAGAAGGCTCAGGAGGCTTCCCGCCTCCCGAGAAGCAGCCACAGAGGGCCGCTCAGAGAGACAGGGGCTTCCGAGAAGCCCCGCCGCCTTCTGTGAAGGCCCGCCCCCCCTCACTTCCCCCTCTCGGCGCGCCGCCGAATTTGGTTTCCGGGTCACAACTCGGGTCTCCAGCGGCCGTTCGTGACGGTCCAGACACCCTCGTACGCCTCTCGGCGAGGCGCAGTTGCTGGAATGAGTCCCGAGGCTGGAAAATCGCCGAGACCGACAAGAACGTGCGAAAACCTCCACCTTCGAAAACGGCCGAAAACCACGAACCTCGAACCTTCCCTTAACGCTGCCCCTCGACAGGAGGCCCTTCTCCCCCACAGCCCCGGCGGGCGCTTCGCCTCCTCCACCGCCTCCTCCACCTCCTCCTCCAACTCCTACACCTTCTCTTTCTCCTCCTCTTCTTCCTCCTCCTCTCCCTCCTCCTCCTCCTCCTCCTCCTCCTCCTCCTCCTCCTCCTCGCGTGGTGGTCGACGAGGCCAAGCTTGAGGGTGTTCTCTCAAGCATGGAAGGTATCGGCGACCCGAAGAAGGCTGCCCTAGCGCTGGTGGTAGCTCTCAGGGCGCAGGGAGGTGGCCTCCTTGCAGAACCAGCTCGGATACCCCGTCGTGGACATGCCCCCTGGGAGCCTGACAGAGAAGATATTGCAGCTCTTCGTGAACAGGTCAAAGAATATGTGGAGCCTACCGCTGAGGAAAGCATTGTTAAAGCACGTGCACGTTCCTTGGCAGCAGGAGGCTTTCATCCCTATTGACTGCCCCCCTGCCGCGTATGTGGCAGACCGTGGGGGCAAGCATCACAAGACAAAGTACCGCAACAAGTTCGTCATCAAATATGGTGGGTCAGACTTTCCTGACTACTCCGAGCTCAGGCTGTCAGAGTTCAAAGGAGAGGAGGACGCTATCGACAAATCCTTTGCAGACATTTCTACCGTCAGCAGTTGGGAAGATAAGTCCAACGCCGAGTTGATCCAACAACTCAAGTGGGATGCGGATTCGCAGCCTTTAAGTTCTATACCAGTGCCGACCACTCTGTCTTTGGTTACGTACAACAGCAATGTCTGGAGCACGATGCAAGGTTTTTTGGAGTGGATGGTGCTGGACAAAGCAGATCAGTCTGACATCATTTTTGGCCAGGGGCACAGGTTGCGCAACGGCGACCAGCTGAAGTCTGCTCA
Source organism: Prorocentrum cordatum (assembly GCA_963575745.1). Lineage (NCBI taxonomy): Eukaryota > Dinophyceae > Prorocentrales > Prorocentraceae > Prorocentrum > Prorocentrum cordatum. The sequence continues at coordinate 268,055 of CAUYUJ010015230.1, forward strand.
AAGCTGGGCGCGAGAGCGCGGGTACAAGTTCCTGGCCAACGGGTGCGCCGTGACTGGTAAGAAAATCGCGGAGACATCCAGCGGTGTGGGCGTCCTCACATCAGGTCACATTGCCAGCATAGAGTACCACCCGAACAACGAGTTCGACAAAGCCAGGCTCTTCTTCCAGCGCGTCATGCTGGGCTGGATGCAGGAGCTGCTGGTCTCCATCTACGCCATCTGCAGTGTAGGTGTGGCAGGCAGCATTGATTTGATTGCCTCGTTGCTCGAGGCGTTGCGCGCGGCATGCTTGCCATTCATCATAGCAGGTGGCTCGAATTTTGAGGCCGAGTCGTTCGGCAGAGACACGTTTCTTCGGGCAGGCTTTCTCAATCAGGTGCACGCAGAAGTTGTGCATAGCGGAGAGCCAACTTGCTACGACTTCCACTGCGTTTTTTCGTGATCAGTGATGTGTTGCTTCCTTTTGTCAAAACCATGTCTGTTCTGGACAGCACACCCGTCGGGCCCCACATGGCTGCCAAACTTGTCCTGGGAGGCCTCGGGGGCCAGAAATTTATTTACCGACGGGTTAAACCCGCTCTCTTTCCAATGCCTCAGTCGGGGCAACCATTTGTCCCAGGAGATGTCTCGAGCTGGCCAGGCTTCGATCTTAAAGAGGGTGAGTCGGTGGACAGTCTGGCGCGACGCTGGTTTCATTCTGCAGAGCTCTATTTGTGTATTTTTTTGGCCATCCCAGCTTCGGAAAGGCCGTGTTATTGTGGAAGGGAGTTCGGTTGCCGTCTGGAAAAAGTCCCTCTCGCGTGTGAAAGGGGGCAAGAGCCTCCGCCGAAAGGCGCCCCCCCTGACTCAGAAATGGCTCAGCATCAGGCGCCTCGCAATAACAATGGCTCCGCGCTTCAGACACCACCAGCTCTGCCTAACAGGAGTCGAAGGCCAGTGCCAAGCGTCGACTTAGGGAGTTGGGGGGCGCGTGGGGCACGGGTGGTGGGGCGGGTGTCGGCAGAGTCGGTTTCGAGATCAGCGATTGTGAAACCTTTTTACAGCAGCTCGCAAATGATGAGCAGAAGGGAGATGCTTGCAAATTCGTTCAAGATAAGGTGCTTGCGCACACGGCTGCTGACGCAGCCGCCGCCAGAGCCAGCTGGACAGATTTTTCGGAGCTTGCTTCTCACAGCGGCTCTGGTCTGGCGCGCCGGTTTTCCAGGGGCCCCAGGGGCGCCGATCCATCTGATCAGGACTCCAGCGTGATTGTGAGGCCCACCCGCTCACCTGGTCGGTCGAGGATGCTCCGCCTCTCCCAATGATGGAGCCTCACAGGGTCAAGTCGGCGCTGCAGACTTTCAAGGTGAAGACAGCGCTGGGGTGGGATTGTTTCCACCCGCGCTGGATTGATCGATTGCCTGTCGAGCTGCTAGCGTCGCTTTCTGTGCTGCTGCGCCTCTGGGGAGACGACCCTGGGGGCGCTGACATGACGCTAACAATGATAGTGTTCCTTGCGAAGCCCCAAGGAGGAGTGCGCCCCATAGGGCCCCCCCCTCTCTGTCGCATCTGGTCCCGTCTGAGGCACTCGGAAGTGGCCAAATGGGAGGGCGCCCTTGAGGGCGGTTTCTTTTGGGGCTCCTCGTCCGAAACCTTGTGTGATAAGTCGGCCAAGATTCGCAGCGTGTTGGCGAGTGTTGCCCCTGTTGATAACTTTGCAAGCGCGAGTGCGTTTGTGGGCCTTAGAGAATTCTATGAAATGATTAGCCACTCGGAATTATTATGTGCTGCTAGGGATACTGATTTTCCTATTGGGCCGTTAAAACCATATTGCTGCATGCGCAGGGACCCGAGAAGGGCCGCCAGCCAGAGATCGACGTCGGCGGAACTTCGAGCTAGCGGAACAGCAATTGCAGGATGTTCATGTGCAACAGGCCTGGCTAAACTGATGACCATCACGACGTTGCGGCACATAGGGGTCAGATGTCCCACGGTGCGGATCAAGAACCTCGTCCACGACATAAGCCTCCACGCTATCGGTGGCAGACGCGCCGTTACCAGGGAACTGACATATGCCCTGAACAACCTCCTCGTGGGCCTCCAGAAGAGGGGCCTCCCGAACTCTCGGGGCAAGATGGGGTTCTCTGCAGGGGCGAGGATTTTTTTTTTTTTTTTTTTTGCTTGTGCGGACCTCTTGGACATCTGGCCCGCTAACATCCCCTTCTTGAAGCATGATCAGTACCGCGGGGACCTCGGAGGGGATGCTGTGGGCGGTCGCTATCGTAGAATCGGGACCCAGTTGACAAGGGTCCAGGAGGCCATGGGGAAGGGAGACCGCATTCAGGCCTTGCAGGGCCTCGGCGTGGAAAGATCGGCTGTCCATCGTGTTGGTGCGCTCTCCAAGAGCCTCTGGGGTTGCAGCATAGCGGGGGCCCCGAACGGGCGAATCCAGCAACTTCGGATGTCCTTTCTCAATGCCGCGGGAAGGCTCAAACCAGGGGCTCATGTAGGCCTTGCAGAGAGCGGGTGGGGATCAGACCCGCTCGTCATCGCGACCGCCGGTGCCGCGCAGACGTTCGTCGCCATCCTTACGGCTGGCACGGTCTCTAGCAGAGTGGTAAATGACCTCATTGCAGATGCGCGGCCCTGGCTTCAAGATCGCCGCGCCTGGAACAAAGTTAAGAACCCTTTCTCAGCTCTAGCATTATCTCTTCGCAGAATCGGCTGGGCACTAGCTGATTCAGCTACAGTTCGAGACGACGAAGGTAGAGACTGGGACGCCTCTTAGTATTCGGCAGAGCTCTTCTCCGGCATTGTCAGGAAGGGCGTTCAGAGACAAATCAGCAGAGACGTGCTTCGAGGACTACGCGGTGCAGATGAAGAACCGAGGCTTGGAGAAATCCTTTGGGGGCCGCTACAGGCGGCAATGAAATCCAAGAAGCTTTCCCCGCGCGAGCGGCGCTCTCTCCGAGGCCTCTGCTCAGGAGGACATTGGTGCCAAGCCAGAGTTGCTCGCGCCTTCCCAGACCAGAGTCACCTCTGCACGCGCTGTGGCATAGCGCCGGGGGCGTTATTTCACAGATTCTTCTGCTGCGACGCCTACTCAGGGCCAAGACATAATTTGATCCCCTATGTTATTCACAAAGCGGCAACTGAAATAGGCAAATCGCAGCCAGCTGTGCAAGAGAAGTTTGCGAGAGGCATCTTGCAGAATCCAGGCCGAGCATTTGCCGGCCAGCCGCGTTCGTCAGCCCTCGACTTCGTCGACGTCGACAACGCGGGAGCTGTGACGATCTCGGACGGGTTCGTCTTCGTCGACGGCAGCGGGTTCCACGCCAACATTCCTGGGCTGAGAGTTGCAGGATGGGCTGTGATAGCTTTCGACAGCTCTCGCCGTCGAGTCGGTCGTTTCTGCGGCTCAGTTCCCAAGCATATTGGGCCGCTTCAGGTGGCGAAAGATGGGGGCGATCATGCAATATATCAAGCGGGCAGTTTGGTTCTCGGGACGCGGGCGCTTCTCTCAGATTGTAAGAGCTCGTTCTCGTGCTGTTTCAACTTATCGCGGGCTTCGGGATCGAAGTGCGCACGGGCTCATATTTGGAAAATGGCAAGGCTGAGGGGGGACTTTCGTGACCACTATTTCACGCATGTGAAAGGCCACGCAACCATGAGAGACGTTCGGGAAGGGTGCATATAACACTTTCAGATGGAAGGCAACGGGGAGGCGGATTCCTGGGCCAAGCACGGAGCTAAGCAGCGCTTGCCCCCAGAGCAGCATATCCTGTTCGTGAACGGATGTCGCAGATTTCATCGCCTCCTGCTGGAATATCTGGCGAGATCCGAAGTATGGTTTCACTCTCAAGATGAGGAGTATCTTGACTGCAGCTTTCCCGTGGCTGATGATGATGAAGAATAGATCGAGCAAGTTATACGCGTAGAGGAAAGTTCCACCGAGCCTTGGTTTGCGGGCAAGCACGCGCTGTATGAATACAAAGCAGTGGGGCTTGATTACAGTTTGGTGTTTTGTACGACGTGCTGCAAGTATTTCAACTTGGAGTCGCACAAAGGTCTTGATGTGATGTGCCCTGGGCGTTCTGCGACAGGACGCGCGGTGGAATATTTTTGGCACTTCGAGAATCTCAGACATCCACAAAGTTCAAGGGAGCAAGTGAAGCTGGACGGCCCCTTTCGGCCGTCGGCGTTGACATGGGAGATCGCGTGCAAGGTCAAGCAGTGGATAGATCCTTTGGTTGGCGCCGTTGTGGAGAGACCAGCGGAGGCAACGCCTTCGGCAGCCTGCTGGTCCAAGTGCCTAGATGTGCCCAGAGTCCTACAAGGATATGGGCTTTCACATGATGAGATTCAGGAGCTGGGCCAACCTGGATCCGAAGATGGCTCCGATGAAGGTAGCGATGGCGAGTTCTTATTCTGACAGCCTGGCTGCATCATGCTCGGCTATCAAATCCTGTCTAGGGCAGGTTCATGCGTCGCAAGGCAGGTGCAGGCCGGCCAGGTCCCTTGGGTTTGAAGCCACGCTTGCCCTTGGGCACCTTATGTGCTGGCCTGCATCCAGCCAGTTTTGCCCTGCGCGGCTCGAACATTGTCGAGCTGGGCCACGCGTGGGTCGGCATGGCCCTCGTCTTCGCCTTCTGCGAGGGCTCCTGTTGCCACCTGTGCGCGCTGGGCCACCTGTTGTTCGGCCCCGCCTTTCTGTCGCTGGGAGCGCTGGACGTGGTGTTCCACGTCTTGGCGGGCGTCGTGCTCGTGAGCACGGGCCTGCCGCAGGCCCCGTGCTCCCTGGCCGCTCGGCCGCCCCGCCAGGTCCTGCTGGCTCCCCCGCCCCCGCCTCGGCGCTTGCAGCGCGGTTCCTGGCCCTGCGGGCTCCGTGGCGCAGGTGCTGGGTTGGGGGTTGGAGGGGCGAGTGGGCCCCCCGCCCGCCGCCGCGGGCCGACCCAACCGCCTCTCGGCTGCTCGCTCGCTCGCTCGCTCCTCCTCTTCGTCCTCCTCTTCCTTCTCCTCCTCCTTCTCCTCCTCCTTCTCCTCCTCCTCTCCCTCGGCCTCCCTCGTCCTTCTCGTCTTTCTCCTCCTCCTCTTCCTCCTCCTCTTCTCCCTCCGTGGCCATTTTGGCTCAAGCACATGCGGCTCGAGGCGGGTCCATAGCCATTTCTTTTGGCTCAACCCATTCTCGATGCCGTGCCTCGGCGGCTCATCGCGCCGTGCTTGTGGCACCTGAACTGTGTATTTCTGTTGCAATTCGGACGGGTGGCTAAGATCGAGGCGAATCGTGCTCATGGCAGCAATCGTACCTGTTCATCCCTGGTCGTCGTGGAGTGTGCCCCCCTTTTCGGTTGAGTGGAACCCTTATGGAACGATCTGCAAGAGCAGGAGACGCGCGCTGCGGAGGCTGCACCTGGCAGTGGGTCGTCAAGCGGCATTGGATTTTGGTCTCGTTGTCGTGGAGCCGTGGCGGGATCTTTCGTGGACGTCGGGCCAGGCCGCCGACTGTCTGCAGGGGCACGCTCCGGCATGCGAGAACGGTGCAGTGGCTGCCGGCGTATTGTGGGCACCGGACCCAGACGCTTTCAGCTACAGCACGGAAGTTGCTGCATGCAAGAAATGTGAGAAGCAGGCGCTTGGGAAACCGAAGTTGGAGCCAAATATTCCCACCTACAGCTCTGTGCATTGCGCATGCGAGAAGTTGGAGGCGGTGATAGAGCCCGACTTTTTCAGCTCCAGCGCTGAGAGATCAGAGCGAGCGCGTGTCATAAGGCGGAGGCGGAGCAATATGATCATCTTCCTATTCCACCGCCGCTGCCTGCTGCTATTGTTGCGAGTGCCGATGCCGAGGAGGCTCTGTCGGACGAGGCCGAGCTGGATACAGCCACGGTCGCGCCCGACCCCGCCTCGGACACGGTGACCAACACCGACGAGGAGCACGGCAGCGGCAAGGCGGAACTGGACCTAGACATGCATATTTCCTGTTCTGCAGCAGGGGCCTCTCGGCCTCAGGGCGCGGCGTCCTACAAGGGTTCGGCGTCCTGCAAGCCGCGAGAGCGTCCTGAGCTGCCATAGGACGCGCACATTGTCGAGGTTGAAGAGCAGATGAACAGCTGGGCGCGCATGGTGTCAGCCAGTCGCTCATTTCTGCGTATGCGGCGCCGCCTCGACAGTACGGCCTCTCACAAAGTAACTGCTGACTCTGTTGATAAGGCGATGTTCAAGCCCGATGATCGGGCGACCAGTTTGCGTCAGTGCTGGCAGGATATTTGTGGAGCCAGGTGGGAAAGTCTAAACGGGCCTGCGGTGGTGCCCGCTCCCCCCACAGCATCTCCATCTGAATGCCCGCACAGCTGAAGGTGTCCCTCCTCGTTAAGGTCGTCGCGCCGCTCTACCTTTTCGTCGCGTGGCGCGTCGAGCTCAGGAGAGGAAGCCGTCATTTTCCTTGTACCACTACGTGGGATAGCCTGTTCCTGTTCCTGTTCCTGCTCCTCCTCTTCCTCCTCTTCTCCCTCGTCCTACATTCTCGTCCTCCTCCTCCTCTTCCTCCTCGTCCTCCTCCTCCTCCTGCTTCTTGTCCCCCCTTCCACCTCCCCCTCCCGCTCTTCCCACATGGGCGCGCCGCCGCCGACATTGGGCTGGGGCGAATGGAAACAACTCGATGTTGTTGGGGGGCTCTCCGGAAGTTTCTTTGTCGGCCCCCCCCCGCTTTGCAGCCGACCAGGAGCCTTTCCAGCAGCCTGCGCCTCGCTGGAGAGCAATCCGCGGGGGGCCAGGGGGGGAGGGGGAAGGAAGAGAGGATGGGAGGAGGATGATGGAGGAGGAGGAGGAGGAGGAGGAGGAGGAGGAGGAGGAGGAGGAGGAGGAGGATGAGGAGGAGGAGGAGGAGGAGGAGGAGGAGGAGGAGGGGGGGAGGAGTAGGAGATGACGCCGCGAACGCGGCGTCAGGGTGCTCTACTGGAGCGAGACCTACACCACGTGGATGAACGCCGTGGTGCGCGCGGTGCGCTTGGAGGTGCCGCCGTTGTCGTCGGTCGTCGTCGGTTGTCGCCCGTCTTCCTCGGTTGTCGTCCGTCGTTGGCCGTTGTGGATCGATCTTCGGGCGTCGGTCGTCTTAGTCGTGATCGTCGTCGTCGTCGTCGTCGTCGTCGTCGTTCTGTCGTCGTTCTGTCGTCGTTCTGTCGTCGTCGTTGTCGTCGTCGTCATTGCAGGTGACGGCGGATAGAGGATACAGGTTTGGCATGCTTTTGTATGGCTATTCCTAACCTTGCTTTGGCTGGGTCCTTGTTTTCAAGATAGCACGGCTCTCACAAGCTCCTCACGCCCCCCAATCGCCTATCTTTCCGCCTTTTGCATCTTGCTTTATTGTCAACCCTCCTGCGTTGATTTCAAGCTCGCGCGTCTACTTCTCCTCCTCCCTGTTCCCGCCCCCTCCTCCTAATTATCTCCTGGCTGTTTTTTATTTCGCCCATGCGCTTCGGCATGTGGCTTAGCGTGGCGTTGCGTCTTTTCTACTGCTCAGATTAGACCTCGCGGCTGCCTGGAGGGCTGCCACCTGCGCAACTGTCCTCACTTTTGGGCTTTGGGAGGCGCAGCGGAGCGGGGTTGTGCGCGAACCCCGACGAGACCTCGCGGCTTCCCCGGGGCGCTGTCAATTGCGCGACTGTCGCCACTTTTGTGGACTCGTCCAGAGCAGCGGAGGCGTACGCAGACCCAGACGAGACTTTGCGGCTTCCCTAGGGGGCTGCCAACTGCGCAACCGTCGCCACTTTTGTCTGCTCCTGGTAGGTCCAGCGGAATGGGGTTGAACGAGGACCCAGACGAGACTTCGCGGCTGCCCTGGAGGGTTGCCAACTTCGCAATTGTGGTCTTTTTTCGTAGGCTCCTGGGGGACCTGGCGGAGTGGGATTGTACGCGCACCCAGACGAGTCCTTGGGGCCTCCCTATGTGTCTGCCAGCTGCGACCCTGCTACCACTTTCGTGGGCCCGTAGGAGGTCCAGTGGAGCGGAGGGACATGCTCACCCAGCCGAAGCCTCTGGCGAAGCGCTCAAGGATACCGCAGACCCATCAATCTGCTCTTTTGTGTTGGTCTGTCCTGCTTTCAGTCGCCTCGTGTTCAGAAGGGGCTGGGCACGTCTCGGACAATTTCGCCTCAGGAGGCCTCGATGGACTTCCAGGGATCCGCGGGGGCCTCAGCTTGGGCGTCGCTCGTGCGATTCAGGCACACGTGGCACATCTTTCCCCAGCTTTTTTAGCGCAACGTCAGGTGCAAGGTCCCTTTGGCGCCGCTGGAGGCGGCGCCAGGGTGTTGAGACCGCCCCAGACTACGCGGGGGGCCTGCTGAGGCCAGCTGGGACTACGTTCGGGGGGGCCTCTTGAGACCAGCCGGGACTATCTGTTGGGGCTATCTTTGCGCAGCCCGAAGCCTGATCAGTCAGGGCGGGGAGTCCAGCGCCGACCTGAGAGCACCGCGCGGAGTTCCGCATGTTTATGCTCTTGCCGTTCCCTGTTCCTCTACTCTAGGCGTCCCAGGTGAGGTCCGAGAAGATGGGGTTGGAGCATCGGGCCGCATCGCCGATGCATCGGCGATGATATGCGACGCGGCTCGATGTGGAGCCAGATTTTCTCCACGCCGACGTCGCCGACGCATCGCCGACGCATCGGCGACACACATCGCCGATCAATCGACGAGAAGCGGTGCTCCGACCCCACCTGCTCGGACCCCATCCGTGCCGTTCCCTGTGTTCCTCTTCTTGTGAGGCAAGCCGCAGACGCTCCAGGACGAGAGGCGTTATCCCTGTTCCCTTACAGCCACGACGCTGAAAGAAGGACCGCTCTGGGTTCGGCAGGGGCTCGGGTCCTCGGGTCGTTCCTTAGACCTGTGTCGCGGGATCTGCTCGTGGCCTGGGCCCTCCGTGGCCAGAAACGCCCCCCCTCTCCGTATTTGTCGGAGGTGGACGGATCTCCTACCCTGAGACGTCGATTAAGGAATTGGCCGTTTTCGGTTCGCGAGAGGGCGTCGCGGCCGTCATTTTTGCGGGTCCAGGTCCGTCGATTTCGCTCCCAGGCCGTTTTCATTAAAGGGAGGTTTACTCAAGGGAGGTTTGTCCACCGCCGAATTTGGCATTTCTGCTGGCAGTACCTCGACTGCATCCCCCCTCTGGCCGCGCCTTGGCGCGGCCCACCTGCCCGCGACTCGTCGCGGCAGCCGCCCAGGGCGGAGCGGTGCAGAGCTGCGACCTCGACGTGCGCCGGGGCGCCCTGCCGGAGCGCATCAGGCCTCTCGCCGTCCTCCTTCTCCTCCTGCTTCTGCTCCTCCTCCTCCTCCTCCTCCTCCTCCTCCTTCTCCTCCTCCTCCTCCTACCTACGACGACGACGACGACGACGACGACGACGACGACGACCTCCTCCTCCTCAGGGCGGGCCTCCTCTCCGCCTCCACCCGGGGCCCGTGGGTCTCCCCAGGGCTCTCCGGAGGCCCCCGCGGGCCTCTGGAGGAACCCCGTCGGGGCCCACGAGACGCTCAGACCACCGGGGCCCACGAGACGCTCAGACCCACGAGACGCTCAGACCACGAGACGCTTCTGCTCCTGTTCCTCCTCCTCCTCCTCCTCCTCCTCGCTCCTGCTCCTTTCGGGGAAACGTAAGATTCGAGTACGCCAGAACTCGGGTTTGCCGATGCTTTTTGACGAGCGCGTCCTGGGTTTTGACGGTTCGGTTTTGGCGGGATGTGTGCAGCGGGAGTTCGCGTCGAATTTCAGACGGTTGTCATTTTCATGATGGTCCCGTCAGGCCGACATGAGTCCCCCGAACGCGAGTCTTACGTCTCCCCGATCTTCCTCCTCCTCCCCCGACGACGACGACGACCTCTTCCTCCGACGACGATGACGACGTCGACGACAACGACGACGACGGCGACGACGACGACAACTACGACGTGCGGGAGGCGCGGCAACGAGACAGAGGCGGTAAGATCCGCATCCTCGTTCTGCTTCTCTTCCTTCTCCTTTTCCTTCCCTCCTTCTCCTGCTCCTACAGCTGCTCCTGCACCTGCACCTGCTCCTGCTCCTGCTCCTTCCCCTCTTCCTCCTCCTCTTCTTCCTCCTCCTCTTCCCCGTTCCCCACCCTCCTGACCGTCGAAGGCCCTATGCTGGCCTGCTCCCACCTCGGACTGGAGAGAAACTTGTCACGCGGCGCGTCTCTGTGCCGTGTTATTAGTGTCATTCTCCTGACCTATCCTCCTTCCTCTACCCTCCTCCCTTCTCGTCCTTGAAGAGGGCTGCTTCTCCGGGTGTGGCCGGCTGTCTAGGACAGCGTCCACTCCCAGGGGGAAGGGGCCTGCCAGCTGGGGCCTCCTCCTCGCTCGCTCGCTCGCTCGCATCCTGAAGGCTGGGGATCGTGGCGTACGCTCTGGAATGGCGCGAGAAATCGTGGGGCTGGGAAGGAGCCTCCTCCTCCTCCTCCTCCTCCTCCTCCTCCTCCTCTTACCTACGACGACGACGACGACGACCTCCTCCTCAGGGCGGGCCTCCTCTCCGCCTCCACCCGGGGCCCGTGGGTCTCCCCAGGGCTCTCCAGAGGCCCCCGCGGGTTTTTGGAGGTACCCCGTCGGGGCCCACGAGACGCTCAGACCACCGGGACCCACGAGACGCTCAGACCTCTCCGACGAAATGGCTCGAGACTTTCTCGGAATCTCCTTGATCTTCCTCCTCTTCCGTCCGGGCGTTTTTCCCGATCTCGGCCTCCGGGGCCCGCCATCTGGCCCTGCAGGACCATGAGAGGTGGGCCCGGGAAGACGAGCCACCCCCAGGCAGGGGGGGTCGGGACCTCAGGGGCCGCGCGTTGAGTCAATCGTATCGTCGGATGTCTGGGATCCTCAGCGCCTGAGCGTCCTCACGTCCTGAGCGTCCAGAGCGTTAGAGCCCTTGCTCTGCCCCCCCCCCCGCGCGGCCGCCTTCCTCGCTTCCCGCCTCCGCGGTGCCAGTTTGCCGGTGCGCCACCCGTTTAGGCCATCCCGCGTGGAGCGACCGCCAGCGCGTCGACAAAAGAACGGCCGCTGGAGGCCCGAGCTAGTCCCCGAACACCCAGACCGGTCAGAGGTAACGTTTGGGGATTGGACAGGCTCAAGGGCGGATCCCACTCATCGCCTATAGGGGCATGGCAGGCCACACCGACAAGGAACGTGCGGTTTCGCTATCGGGGGCCCGTCGCTGATCTCTCGGCGACGTATCGCCGATTCCAGCTGCATAGTTCTCCCCTCTTAGCCGGTCCCCCTCTAATTACCGTTCCCCGTCAGACGATCCTCAGGACGTACATTAGCCCAATCTGCGTTTTTACCCCACTCATCCCCGCCGACAGCACGCAGCCTGTGCCAGCCCCTCCTTGCACTGCCTGCGGAGTATTGAAGGGCTTCGGTGGTCAAGCACACGCTGGCAGGGTCCACTTCGTTCCGATTGATCCGATTCGATATCGTCGGTTACTCAGACGATCCAATGTGACCCGATGCTCGCAGGGTGCAGCTGTGCATCCTGGTGCGGCAGGTCCGTTCCAATCTGGCTCCGGGCCGATGTGGCCCGATCCGGCGAGCATTCCGGTCCGATCCGAGTTCCCGATGCGATGCTGACTGATCCTGCACGTTGACATCGACGTCTTGAGGTTTGAGTTTTTCCCAACCATCCTGTGGTGTTGGGTCCTCGTTTTGAACAGACGGCGTCCCGCGTCCCTCCCTCCCTTCCTCCCTCCAGATTCCTCCTCCTCCTCCTCCTCCTCCTCCTCCTTCTCCTCACTCCTCGCTGCGTTTCACCCACCCAGTACAGCGTTTCGTGGCCCCATAGGGAGCTCCACCGAATGTCCCAGTGGCAGGGTTCGCATGGCGGCCTCGGGCCGTTTCGGCACACCCCTGACGAGGATCGTGGCCCCATGGGGAGCTCCACCGAAAGCGCCAGTGGCAGGGTTCGCAAGGCGGCCCCGGGCCATTTCGGCACACCCCTCACGAGGATCGTGGCCCCACAGGGAGCTCCACCAAAGGTCCCAGTGGCAGGGTTCGCATGGCGGCCTCGGGCCATTTCGGCGCACCCCTCACGAGGATCGTGGCCCCATAGAGAGCTCCACCGAAAGCCCTAGTGGCAGGGTTCGCAAGGCGGCCTCGGGCCGTTTCGGCACACCCCTCACGAGGATAGTGGCCCCATGGTGAGCTCCACCGAAGGCGCCAGTGGCAGGGTTCGCAAGGCGGCCTCGGGCCGTTTCGGCACACCCCTCACGAGGATCGTGGCCCCATAGGGAGCTCCACCGAACGCGCCAGTGGCAGGGTTCGCATGGCGGCCTCGGGCCATTTCGGCGCACCCCTCACGAGGATCGTGGCCCCATAGAGAGCTCCACCGAAAGCCCCAGTGGCAGGGTTCGCATGGCAGCCTCGGGCCGTTTCGGCACACCCCTCACGAGGATCGTGGCCCCATGGGGAGCTTCACCGAAAGCGCCAGTGGCAGGGTTCGCAAGGCGGCCTCGGGCCATTGCGGCGCACCCCTCACGAGGATCGTGGCCCAATAGTTGTGCTGCTTTAACAACTGCGCCTGGGCGTCGTACTCCGCCTTGTCGACGTGCAACGCCACTTCCTCCCTCATGGCTCTCAAAACCCTCTCCTGCTTCTGCTCCTCGGTCAGAGGGACGCCGTCCTTGTCGTCGTCGGCGCCCGCGAAGACGGCCACGAACGTGTTCCTGAGCATGTCGGGCTCCGGCGGGAACCGTGGCCACATAGGGAGCGCGGGCGAAAATGGTATTCACAATTGCGGTATTCACAACTGCTTATGGTTGGGTCCTTCGCCAGGCTAATTTACAACCTGGCTCCCCAGAGGTCTGGACCCTTCTCTGACGGCTGCTTTTACATCCTGAGTCGTCTTTTGATTGTCCTGGGAGGGACCCTGTGAGGGCCCCCGGAGGTCGAAAATTGTAAAAGACCTCCCGTCTTGAGTGTTCCCGACTCCTGGATTTGGTTCTCGGGTCAGAATTCAGGTTTCCGGCGGCCGTTCGGAATGATTCGGCTATCCTCAAAACGCTTTCGGGGAGGCGCTGCCAGGTGGAGAGCATCCCGAGGTTGGAAAACCGCCGATCTGAAGGGGGGGCGGTGGCGGCCGCGAGGATCGGCGCCGACATCCGCATCACCGAAATGTGCTGAAACCGTGTGTTCGTCGGCCCCGCAGTGGCGACGCGCTTGCGCTCAGAAGTCGTCTAGTGTAGGCTCGCTGGCGCGCACACTCTGGCAATACCACTGGAGTAACGAAGTGCTGTGAGATGCCTGTATTGCGTTTTCGGTTCGGACGTGCGTATCCACGGGGGTGCGTAGTACCAGTACGTCCTGCGTCCCTGAGATCCGACGACGCAAAAAATATAGCGTCGTGCGAAATCACGATTGTAGGCCTTCACCCCATTTTCCCGCTGCGTTTTTCGAAGTGGATCGCCTTGTGGGGCCCTTGGGCCCGAGACAGGGGGAAACCGCCCAGCGCGGAACATTTGCGACGCCAGGATTTCATGGACGACCGCCTCCCTTCTAGGCTCCTACATAGGGGTCAAATGGGATGGGGGTGGAGGATCGCGCCTTACTGCTTGTGCATCGCCGATATTGCGCCTTGGAATTCGATTTCTCCACGCCGAGTTCGCCGATGCACCCCCGACGTCGTCGATGTATCGGCGATGCGGCGTGATCCTCCGACCCCATCAGCTCGGATCCGACTTTGGGGGGCCTTTATCCTGGCACGTTTTGAGGATCGGCGGCCCCTCCGCGCGCACAGGCCCGACCCCGACGCGGCCAGCGAGCCGCGGCGCGCGGTCTCCACCGCCGTCTGCGGGGCGCTCTCGCGCTGCGGCAGCGACCTGGGCGCCGAGAGCGCGGCGCCCGCGCCTGGCTCGCCTCCCGGGCGCACGGGAGGGAGAACGCGAACAGCAGTCATATGCTGGCGTTGATAGCCGGTCGGCGTGCTTCGGCGGCGAACCCAGGGGGGAACTGAGAGGAAACGAGCCCTCTCAGAGGGCGGCGGGGCTTCTCAGAAACCTTCGCGCTTTCCGGGGGCCTTTTCCGAAGCCACGGACGGCTTCTCAGAAGGCGCGAGGACTTCTGACAAGCGCCGCCGCCTTTTGGGAAGGCCTGCTCCCTTTCACTTCACCCTGGGTTCGCCGCCGAGGGCTACTCCTTTCGAAGAGCACAACAGCAGCACAAACATAATTTATCGGAGGGACTTTTCGGAGGTCCTCGCGGAGTTCTGGAGAAGTCAGCGGGGGCAGGCCTTCTCACAAGGCTCGGAAGGCCTCCGGCCTTCCGAGAAGTGATCTGAGCCTTCTCCGAAGACAGAGGCGGCCTTTCAGAAGGCCTGAGAGCTTCTGAGAAGCCCCGCCGCCCGCCTGCCGAGAAGGCCTGCCCCCTCTTCAATTCCCCCCCTGAGCTCGCCGCCGAGTTTGGTTTTCGGGTCATGACTCGGGTCTCCAGCGGCCGTTCGGGACAATCCGGACACCCCCGTACGCCTCTCGACGAGGCGCAGTTGCCGGAATGCATCCCGAGGCTGGAAGACCGAGCAAAACAACGAGAATGTGCGCAAACCTCGAAAATCGCCGCGGAGTTAATGCCGTTTTTTTACCAACCATCCTGTGGTGTTGGGTCCTCGTTTTGAAGAGACGGTCCCCGCGTTCTCCTCATCCTTCCTTCTCCCCCTCCTCCCTCCTTCTCTCCTTCTTCCTCCCTGCCTTTAACCCACCCAGTGCAGCGTTTCGTGGCCCCATGGGGAGCTCCACCGAAGGCCCCACCGGCAGGGTTCGCATGGCGGCCTCGGGCCATTTCAACACACCCCTCACGAGGACCGTGGCCCCATAGGGAGCTCCACCGAAGGCGCCAGTGGCAGGGTTCGCATGGCGGCGTGGCGGCCTCGGGCCATTGCGGCACACCCCTCACGAGGATCGTGGCCCCATAGTGTGACAGTTATCTTAGCAAGGATGTGAGTTATAGGATGATATTTAGAATTATCTATGTTATTGCTCTCGCTCGCTCATGCTTGCACTCTCTTGTTCACTATTGCCATTTGTGGCTTGGACCCGCCCAGCTGAGGCGGGAGGGTGGACGCACCTATCGAACGCTGAGTTTGATTCGGTATAAGATATCCTATCATCTGCCTGTTTCTTCTTGCATCGAGAGGTTGTGGGTGGAGAGATTTGGATCAATATTAACACTGGTAGCGGAGCTGAATCAGTCCACTGTACGAGGATTTCATACAGAGTGGCCGTGCAGACATATATGCTGGCGCTCACTTGCTTCCTCGCGGTGCTTAACCACTGCGCTCAACAACAGATCACGGTGATTGACAAAAGGCTCAAAATCATTACCTACAACAGCTTGGACGAGGATCGTTGCATCAACATCATCCTGGGCGAGCAGCATAACTACAGCAGCGACGATCTAGACAGCTACTGCATTGGAGATAATCTCAGTAACCTCACAGTCATCAAGATGACGTCCAGGCAGCAGCAACAGTTCAATGACGGCCCCCTATTCGCTGACAAGGAGGGCGTGGTACACTACAACGGCGACCCATCCTACGGCGAGGAGTTCCAGGAGCGTGCAATACTCGGCTACCAGGCGAGCGAGGAGAAAATCAAGACGCTCTACGCGATCAAGCTCAAGAGTTCTCTGAATGGACGAGCGTGGACACTCACGCGAAAGAAGGCTGAGATCAGTACGCAGGCCGTGTTGGACGAAGCACGTAATGACCCACTTGCTGCAGTCAAACTGGTGGTAACTACAGTACGACAAGCGTGTGAAAGGATCGCACCACTACAGAAGCAGCAAGCGTTCGAGGAGTATTTCTTCCGAGGTTTTCGCAATCGAGCAGAGTCTGTGCAGGACTACATATCGAGGCGAGAGACAGAATACGAGCGGCTCAAGTCACTTTCAACGAACAGGACAGTCAGCGAGGACCTACGGACATACTTTCTACTGAAACTAGCGAACATCAGCATGCAAGAGCACGAGGCAATCCTTGGCCAATGCAACAACGAATACATCTGGGACGACGTGACGGCAGCCATGCTGATACAGCTAGACAGCACAGGCCGAGATGATCGTGGACGTGGACGATGCGGAGCCTACCCGGTGGACTACGACGACGAAGAAGAAGCTCTACTCGGAGAAGAATGTGCACCGTGCGATGAAGACGTTTTCCCGAGTGATGAGGACTACGACGCACTTGCAGCGGACACCGACGAGTTCGAGGGAGTGATTGATGACGTAGGCCCGGACAAGATCAGCCAGGAGGAGTGCGACACCCTGGCGACGGAGGCTCAGCGTCTTGGCTGGAAAGCTGGACGGCGCAACCACATGCCCAACTACAAGCAGGCCCGGGAGCGGCTTGCTCAGAGCAAGTCGAATAGAGGCTGGAAAGCCAACATCAACAAGCAGGGCTCCATCAAGATGGGCAGCAAAGAGGCTGATGACAAGCTGAAGCAGATCAAGGCGCGCACGAAGTGCAACGCGTGCCACAAGAAGGGCCACTGGAAGGGTGACCCCGAGTGCGAAAAGACGAGGTCACCAGCGAGTGGACCCAGTACGCTACAACGTGGAGGACGAGGAGGCGGACGCGGAGGAAGAGGCTTTCACGGACGACCTGGAGGTTTTCTACGACGAGCTGGATTCGCAATCGCGACCGCGGTCGAGCTGCTGATGGCGGACAGCTCGATGGACATGACAGCCATGCAGATTGTCAGCGACCAGCTGGCAAGCATAGACGTGGCGATGGAGGAGACCACGAGTCTGACGGAGGTGAGAATCGACACCGAGGAGCAGATCGTGAACGCCTACGCGGCATCAGCAGCAGGAGACCAGCCGAACTTCCAAGAGAGGATCGACCAGGCACACGAACCATACCCAGTACCTGGAGAGCATCAAGCGCAAGAATCTGACGAACCCCTGAGCACTCCAGTGAGCTCAACGAGCAGACCGACACCAGGGGCGTGGTCGAGGACGGAGCCCAGCAGACCAAGTACAGACTACCTGGAAGAAGACAACACAGAGGCCGACCTACAGAAGATACGAGATCGTGCAGAACAGATCGCAGCGCTGTGGGTGAGCTGCGAGAACATGGAAGCGGCTTACAGGGACTATATGGATTTCTGTTTGGACTGGGCCCTACATCGCTTCCAGCAGCTCATGCGCGTCGCCATGGAGATGGCTCCGAACGGTCTCAGGAATATGGCCTACGATCTATGCCAAGCAGCCTGGGGCAGCTCGGAGCTTCGTGACATCGTGAGGAGTACCTGTGAGCGCCTACCGATTGGAGTACGACCGACACGGTTGTGGACGCAACGCCGAGCTGGAACCAACCGCGCTCCAGAGGGAGTTGGGCGGCAGCAGCCTCGCGAGGAGCTGGGGGAAATTGAAGCCTACGCAGCGCGAGAAGGACTTATTCCAGATGGGCATGCTGTACTGGACACTGCGTGCCCACGTGGATGTGGAGGTTCAATATCACTGGGCGGCTACGCAGAGGACGGCAGAGTCACCGCGCCGATGAGAGGATCATCCATGCGCTTCCGAGGCGTGAATGATAGCGCCCCGGTCATGGCAGAAGGAGAACAAGAGGTGACGGCTGGACTTGCTGGAGCCGACGTGAACCGACGCTTCCAGAGGTTGCCGAAGTCAAAGACGCCAATACTGCTGAGCATCCACCAGCTGGAGGAGCTCGACACAGTGATATACATCAAGGATCAGAAGGCGGACTTCAAGGCGATCAACAAGTACGGAGTGCCTCTCAACAAGACGGAGAAGGGGCACCTGGCGATCTCGCTCAAGGAGTGGCCGAAGAAGGAAACGACAAAGATCGAGCCATCAGTCACGTCCGACGAGATCGACATCTGGAATGCGGAGGTCCAGGAGAACGATAAGGGCATCCTACGGCGGAAGCAGAGGAAGCATATCGAGACGTGGGAGAAGGAGATTCAGGACAAGCTGGACCAGTGCCAGCAGATCGTGGACACGCTGAAGGCGGACCCGGAGGAGAAGCGGCCCATCATCTGCGAGCACTACGCAGGTGGCATGGCCGCCGCATCAGAAGCTCAGCAGCGGCGGCATCCAGGGGCGAGGCCGAGGGGCATCCTGATCGGGGACGACCTGCTGGGCGCGAAGTCTCAGAATACCGTCCTGAAGCAGCTGAACGAGGATAACCCCTACATGACCATTGTGGGTTTCCCTTGCGACCCGTTCACGAACATACCCCACATGGTCCCGAAGGACACGAAGATGCGCAAGTTGGCGATAGACATGAAGCGCCTGCAGTTTGTCAAGAAGATCTGGCTCAACTGCAAGCGCCGAGGAGCTCATATGCTACTGGGAAACCCGTTGACGTCGAGAGCCTGGCAGCTTATGCCATGGTTGGGCTCAGAGTTCGTGAGCGCGATGATGGACCATTGCGCCGAGGGCAGCAACCTGGTGGACTTCGCCCAATCGAGAAGCCGACGAGGTTCCTAACGACGGCCATCATGCTCGGCAAGAAGCTCAACAGCATCAGGTGTGACGAGCAGCACGTGCACACGAGCGTGATCAACAGGCCGAAGGGGGCAGCATCGAGCCTTGGGAACTGGACCAGGGAGCTGGACAAGACGATCGTGGACGGCATCGAGGATCAGCGGGACCTCGAGAAGCAGCATGGCGGCTACGCCCGGTACGCCAACAACTTCGACGACGTCGACTGTGGCGAGTTCGAGGCCAACCCTGCGGATGCGGAGGCGCCGATGCACGCTAGCGCGGCGGCGATCTTCAGCAAGCATGGCGAGAACATCGAGATGGCGGAATGGACGGCGGTGCCACCACTCATGCGAGCAGCTATCAAGAAGATACACGAGAGCCATTTACATGGACCCTACAAGGAGTCATTGGTACGGTATCTGCAGCATGGTGGAGCTAGCCGACGAGCGGCACAAGCAGCACGTCTCTTCAGATGCACGACATGTGAAGAGCAGGCTCGGACGGCAGCGAGACCTACGGCAGCTCAGCCTAAGGTTAAGGACTTTAACAAAGCCATCAGCATGGACTTCATGATCATACCCGACCTGGACAAGAACATGCACGTGGTGCTTGTTATCGTGGACGTGGCCTCGGACTTCACCGTGGCGATCTACACGTGTCCCGGATCGAGACCTACGGCAGAGTTAGCCAAGAAGGCTTTCGAACTCGGATGGCTTACCTGGGCCGGGCCACCACGCATTCTGGAGCAGGACCAGGGCTCTACCTTTATGGGCGAGTTCGAGACGCTGTGCAACGACCTGGGCATTGTGATCAACAACGCGGCTCCAGAGGCTCACTGGCAAATGGGCAAAGTCGAGAGGAAGATGCGATACCTGAAGGAGATGGCGACAAGTGTCTTCAACGCTGGGGAAGTTCGTGGTCAAGATTCGGTTGCAGCAGCAGTACGTGGCATGGCCAACGCGTGCAATCAACTTGTCAGCACGGCAGGCTTCTCACCACAGCAATGGGCACTTGGAGCTGGACACCGACTGCCTGCAAGTTTGGCGAATCCCGACGACGACCCGGCAGCGGTTTCACGAGTGGCCGAGAATGCGTCATTCTGGAACGGACTACACCTCCAACAGATCTGTTCGGAATTCTTTTTCAAGGCAGCAAACTCATCAGCATTGAGACGGGCAGTTCTGGCGAGGACGAGGCCCCAGCCAGGGCCATTTCAGCAAGGTGATTTACTGATGTTTTGGCGATCTGATAACCTAAAGCGCAACCTGCATGCACGATGGCATGGACCTGCCCGGTGCCTGGGCAAGGATGAGCACGGTTACTGGCTGATCCATAACAGGATCCCGATCTTAAGTTCACCCAGTCTCCTTCGAAGGGCGACTGAGCACGAGGTGGCCAACATGCAGTTTACCGACCTGTTTTCAGATGGTGGACCTGCACGTGGACGAGCTGGTCAGCGTGGTTTTCTGGACCTTCGGGGTCAACAGTATAACCCAGCACGAGATGATCAACGGCCAGACCAGCAGCCAGATCAACGGCCAGATCAGCAGCCAGATCAACATCAAGATCACCGAGATCCAGGACATCAGCGGCATCCTGGATAAGGCGATGTTCCACCACAGCCAGCAGGAGGACAAAGTGATGCACCATCGAGTGCACCGACGACGGCGCCAGCAGCACCTGCTCAGGGCAACGTGGAGCTGACGATGCCAGCGGACAGCAGGAAGCGACGATCGGAAGTGGTACATGATAACGACGTGATGCCAATGCGTCAGAGACTGGGCGACGAGTGCGAGACAGCACCAGCTGATCAAGATCAAGCGGAAGAAGACCTTCGAGCACGACTTGTTCGAGCGCACCAAGCTTGGGGCACCATCTTGGGAGCAGTGGCGGCCAGCAGCCAGGGCAAGACCGACCTGAGGCAGCTGGACAATGTCAGAAACGCCCCTCTTCTACCTGACCCGACACCTGGGTGCAATATTGAGAGGCGGCGGCTTTTCAAATTGGACACGCGCGGCCTGGTTCAAGATATCTCGAGAGTGAACTGGACAGCCAACCCTCAGATCATCGACGATGTGGTATCGCAAGACCCCATCGCGATCATCGAGGAGATCACTCGTGGAAAGGAAGAGGAAGCTGGAGATGGACCAGGAGGTGGCCGACAGCTTGCAGCAGCCCCGCAGGGGCCCACCAATGCTGACGAAACCATGGAGGAACCTAAGGAGGTGAAGCGCGGAGGCAAGAAGCACACCAAGAAGGGTCTGAAGCTCAAGCAGACCAAGCGGGGCGACGCTCAGGGCGATCGAGCTCAGCTTCGAGTGCCTGCCAGGATCCAGAGGCACATGGAGGAACGCCAGAAGGCAGAGGACGCGGCAGCAGTGCCAACAGAGGTCCCGCAGGATCAGCCGGCTACATCATCGTCAAGTACGCGACAGCCTGCGCAGGGCAAGCGCCAGGAGCACCCAGTCACGCTCAAGGAGTTCTTGCTGGGCGATGTGCCGGTCAGCATCAAACGAGCCCGGGCACAAACTGGGCCAGCCAAGCAGCTGGCAGATGCACCGCTGCTCGTCGAGGCGCTCGTGGCCGAGCGGATGCGCAGCCAACCGACGAGAGCCAACGAGCATCAGGAGATCAACTTGAAGACGCTGGGCGATGACAAGCTCAGGCGGGAGAAGATGCAGCAAACGGTGGAGAAGGAATGGAACACGCGGTGCAAGCGCGATGCCGCATATCAGGAACAGCAGTCGACAAGGTCGACCCGGACAAGATCCTGAGCTCCAAAGTGGCCTGGACCGACGAGGACCCCACGACCTTCGAGCCAAAGGCCAGGATCTGTGGCAGAGGCTACGAGAAGGAGTTTGACGACAAGCTTCGACGGGACTCACCTACAGTCTCAGCACAGATGACGTTACTTCCTACGCAGCATCGTATCAAGCCTCAACTTGGACCTAGTCATCGCAGATGTGAATGGAGCCTTTCTGCAAGGCAAAGCCATCGCACGCGAGCTCTACTTCCGCATCCCGACGAACCTCGGGAAGTGCAACATCCCGGGAGTGAAGGCAGGTGACCTGATGAAGTTAAACAAGAGCATCTACGGGACCAACGATGCAGCTCGTGCGTGGTATGTGGCACTGCGCGAGACGCTCGTGAAGCTTGGGTGGGAAGGCCTGAGCTTCGAGCCCGCGACCTTCATCAAGCGCAATGCGGGGGGCGCGATCATCGGGATCATGTGCCTGCACGTGGATGACTTCCTCATGGGCATCAAACAGGACGACCCGGAGGGCGCCAATATCATGAAGGACCTGCAGAAGGATATCGACTTTGGCGAGGTCAAGTACGCAAGGAAAGAGCAGGCGACGTTCTGTGGCCGGGCCTGCAAGCAAGAACAGGACGGCAGCATCAACGTCACAATGGAGGCCTACGTGAAGTCGATGCAGACTGTACGTATCTCCAGAGAGCGCAGCAAGGCACCAGATAGCGCCTTGACCCATGCAGAGCATCGTGGACTACGAATGGTAGTTGGACAACTGCAATGGGCTGCGCGAGTGATATGCTTCGAAGAGGCCTTCGAGGCATCCCGACCGGCATCTACGCTGGGAGCTCCGACGGTGAAGGAGGACCTACAGGGCGGCAACGCGGCCATCAGGCGGATACAGAAGCGGGACGACTTGCTGATCAGGTTCTCAGCAGGCCTGAACCTGTGGGAGACCATGGTGATCAATGTCACCGACAGTGCTTTCGACAATCTGCCGAAGCACAGATCACAACGCGGGCGCTCCATCATGCTGGGCGACCAGAAGATCAACGAGGACCGCAGTAACAAGTACAAGGTGCACTTCATTGGGTGGCAGTCTTCCAAGATTCAACGAGTGGTGCGATCTACTCTATCAGCGGAGGCCTGCTCATGTGCGGATTCAGTGGACATGTTGATATGGACGAGGTCGACCCTGGCGGAGATTCTGTTCCCGGAGATGGACATGGCCGAGAATGTGCACGACACCTGCCCGGTGAAATGCATTTCGGCGACCGACTGCAAGAGCCTATGCGACGCGATCACAAAGGGGGGGATTTCTATAACGGACAGGGGGTTTTCTTTGGAAGCGGCTATATTGCGGCAGTCACTCAAGGAGGTCAGCATCAAGTGGGTCAAGAGCGAGCAGATGCTAGCGGACTGTTTGACAAGAGTACTTCCAGGAGGCTACGCGAGGAAGATAATTTCATCAAATTTGTAGACTCTTGGGCCTGATAACAGGGCACCATCAATACGCGGACGAAAGCTTGTTTGACCAGAGAAGGTGGCAGCCAACAAGGAGGTGGACCAGCTCAACGCGAAGATGGCCAAGTACGTCAAGCAGGAGCTGTACGATGACACCGGGAAGGACGACGAGG
>CAUYUJ010015230.1:295913-345583 GCA_963575745.1 Prorocentrum cordatum
CCCGCACCGGCGCAGGATCCGGGACCCGGGACGAGCGCGGGACCCGGGACCCGGGACATGGGGACCGGCGCGGCACCTGGGACCCGAGACCGGCGCGGGATCCGGAACCTGCGACCTGGGAACAGCGCGGGACCCGGGACCCAGGACCGGCGCGGGACCTGGGACCCGGAACCCAGGACCGGCGCGGGACCCGACACCCGGGACCGGCGCGGGACCCGAGACCGGGACTCCGGACCCGGGACCCGGGACCCGGGACCGGCGCGGAACAACCCCGAACCCCGTATCCAGCACGAGCGCCGGACCCGGGACCCGCGACCCGGGACCGGCGCGGGACCCGAGACCCGGGACCGGCGCGGGACCCGGAGCCCGGCACCCGGGACCATCCTGGGACCCGACCGGCGCGAGACCGGGGACCCGCGACACGGGACCGGAGCGGAACCCGGGACGCGGCCGGGACCGCCGTGAGACCCAGGACCTGGCCGGGCGCAGGACCCGGGACCCGGAACCGGCGCCGGTTCCGGGTCTCGGGTTCCGGGGCTCGCGCGCGCGAGCCCCGGAACCCGGGACCATCGCAGGACCCAGCTTCCTATACTTTGCGTTTTGCTTGTGTTGTAATTGCGTTGCATTTGCGTTGTAACGTTGTTTTAACCAGGCCGTAACGATGTTATAACATAGTTGTGCCAACACCAAACTGTTATAAGTCGCGCGCGTTTTACAAATACTTACATTTGTAACAAGTGTGTTGCAATGTGTTTGCGCAACTCATGTTAATTTATTGCAACGAAAAACATGAGAACATACAAACCACTTGCAACACTGATAAAACAAATAACTTGAATTATGAAAAAACGAAACATTAGAATAGAAAGTAGTTACGTTCGGGCCATAAGACGCTTCTCGCGCCGTCTTACTCGAACATTCGGGTCGGTGGAAACCATCGGGCTAACGACACGTAGCGTCACCACAACAAATATGGCCAACCCATCTTCCTCCCCTCCTACCCTGTGAGGTTTCGGTCCCGTTGTGCCTCGTCAGTCGGCCCCCGTCGGCCTTCTCTGGCCCTCGGCGAGCGCTCGAATTTCGCGGCCCCTCGGTCGGCCCCTCGGTCGTCGGTGGCCCCCTATTTCTCTTTGCGGACTGCGGCCCCTGGGCACATCAAACCCTCGCCCCTCCCATAGCTGTTTCGGCGCCAAGGCTTGCGCGCTGTCTTGGTGGGATTCCCACGGGCTGCAGAAGGCACCATTCCGTTCTGCTACGAGTGCAAGATGGACAAGGACACCCCCCGAAAGGGGCATGGGGGGGCGGGGGGGAGACAGGGGGGAGAGGGGGGGGGAGAACGGTGGGAGGGATAGGGAAGACGAAGGGAGAAGCGCGCGGGGGTCCTGACCTCCGCCAAGGGGGAGGGGGGGGGGGGGGGGGGGGGGGACCCGACCCGAGGGTGAAGAGGAGGGAAGGGGGGGGGGGAGGGAGGGGGGGAGGAGGAAGTGGAGGAGGGCGATAACGAGGAGGAGGAGGATCGAGGGCGGAGGAGGAGGAAGAGGAGGAGGAAGACGAGGATGATGAGGAGCAGGATGAGGAGCAGGAGGAGGGAAGGGGAGGGAGGAGAAGGAGGGATGACAATGAGGATGAGAAGGATGAGGAGGAGGAGGAGGAGGGTGAGGATGAGGAAGGGGATGAGAAGGATGAGGGTGACGATGATGAGACTGATGATAAGGATGAGACTGATGATGATGATGCTGATGATGGTAATGGCGGTAATGATGGCGATACTGGTGTGATGGCGATGCTGATGGCGCTGATGATGTCGATGATTGTTGATGACGAGGAGGATGTGGACGAAGAGTGCGTGTGTGTGTGTGTGTGTGTGTGTGTGTGGGTGTGGGTGTGGGTGTGGGTGTGGGTGTGGGTGTGGGTGTGGGTGTGGGTGTGGGTGTGGGTGTGGGTGTGGGTGTGTGGGTGGGTGTGGTGTGTGGGTGGTGGGTGGTGGGTGGTGGGTGGTGGGCGGGTGGGTGGTGGTGGTGGTGGTGGGGGGGGGGGGGGGGGGGGGGGGGGGGGGGGGGGGGGGGGGCGGGGGGCGAGGGGGGGGGGGAGGTCAGAGTGATCACGTGGGAGTTGCCATTCCCCCCCCCCCCCCCCCCCCCCCCCCCCCCGCACACGCACGCGCGCGCGCGCCAAAAAACATAGCAGGCACCCAGGTGACTGCTCCTCCTCCTTTCGTGCAGGGGTGCCTCGGGAAACGGCGGGATGGCGTCTAGCACTTGTCCCCCCATATTCCGCCTCCCTCCTTAGGTGCCTTCTTTCTGTTGCTACTGCTGCTACTCCCCATCATTGCGTTTCTCCCTGACCATCCCCCCTTCCGCCCCCCTCCGCCAGGATGGCTGCAAGGTGGCCTTCAAGAGCGGCGACAACGTGCGATATCGCTGCGCGGGCTGCAACCCATGCAGGGGCAAGCGCGATCGGTTGTTCGCCTCCAGCACCGCCATCAGCGATTGTTGGTCGAACTTCTCGGGAGGCGAGCGCAAGGCATGGATCAATCGGTACCGCTCGAACCCCGACGAGCTCGAGGGGCAGATCACGGCCCGCGTCAAGGAGAGCCGCAGGCACGCCATCAAATCGAGTTTCGAGGAGAAGGGCGAATCCGTGGACGAGGAGGGCCTGCGCGAGCTGTGCAGGAACAAGCCGAAGCAGGTGATCGACGGCGTCCTCGCGAACGCGCCCAGGTTCTACGACGAGATCACCAAGCGGACGCTGTGCCAGGACATCAAGTACACGGGCAGCAGCCGGGGGAGTTTCGACAAGGCGCTCGAGATCGACAGGGGGCTCCATGAGGAGGGCAGGGTCAAGAAGGCCAAGCGCATGAATAAGCCTGCTGCTGCCGTCGCTGGCGGTGCTGCTGGCTCTGCCGAAGGTGCTGCTGGCTCTGCCGAAGGTGCTGCTGGCGCCGGAGGTGGCGGGGGCCCCCGCCTCCGCCCCGTGGTAAGAAGTTGACCGAGAAGCAGAAGGTTGCATTCCAGAAGGCGAAGGACGTCCTGGCCAAGGCAGTCGGAGAACTGGGCACCCAGGTGACCGAGGTCTTGACCACCGAGGAAGCGACGTTCGTCTCGGCCTGGGTCATCACGACGTGCAAAGTGACCATGGCCAGCCTCGACGAGTTGATGGCCGAGATAGACATCGCGTGCGACGCCGACTTCAACCCTGAGCCCACCTGGAAGCCCGCCATGCTGACGGAGAGGATCAAGGATCTGAAGGCTACGTCGAAGAAGACCATGCGCAATATCGCCGTCCAGCGTACCGAGGCGCATGCCATGATGCCCGCGCAGGCCCCCGATGGTGATGTTCAGTCTGAGGTTCCCGCCGAGCAGCCTGCTGCTGATGAGGCAGCCACAGCCACAATCGCAGAGGAGGAGGCGGTTGCCGCGAGTACGGAGCAGCAGGATCAGCCCTCGGCGAAGAGGACTAGGCGGACCCCCGGATCGAAACAGCCTCAGATCGCGGCGTAGGTGGATGTCGGAGGCTCACGTGGGCAATCCACGTCAGGAGTGCGAGCGCGACGCCGATGGCTTGTCTTGTGATTTTCTTTTGGCCGTTGCAGTGTGAGAGCAGCTTGCGGGTTCGCCGCCAAGTATACTGCATTCTAACTAGGCCACGACAGATAGGTCGTCGCGCGCGCCATTCGAGCCGAGCCGAACACCACGATGTACACAATGACTATGGTAGAGCCGTGCCCGCCTGGCCGCGATGAGGAAAAAAACCAAAGTCTGTTGATTCACCCTATTTGATTCCTCCCCCATCATCACCTTCTCCATCTCTTCCTCCCTCTCATCCACATCTCCCGACCTCCCTCCCTCCTCCTGTTCCCCCTCGTCCTCCTCCTGTTCCTCCTCCTCCTCCTTCTCCTCCTGTATCCTCCTCCTCCTCCTTCTCCTCCTTTTCCGTCTCCTCCTCCTCCTTTTCCTTTGCCACCTCCTCCTCCTCCTCCTCCTCCTCCTCCTCCTCCTGCTCCTCCTCCTCCTCCTCCTCCTCCTCCTCCTCCTCATTCCTCCTCCTCCTCCTCCTCCTCCTCCTCCTCCTCCTCCTCCTCCTCCTCCTCCTCCTCCTCCTCCTCCTCCTCCCCCCCCCCCCCCCGTCCGAGGCGGTCAGCGCCGCCCTCGGGGCGGCGTCTAGAATCCTTGAAGGGGGCACCGAGGAGCCTGAGGGCCTGGTTGGTCTGCCCCCCCCCCCCCCTTCCCCCTTGCCCCCTTGGAGCTGCGGGGTGCTGGTGGCGCGGAAAGCTGCGGGGGGGGGGCCCGTCCATGCCGATGGCGGGGCCGCGCCCGAGGGGGCCTCTGCGTCTCGCGTTCCTGGGGGTCCTGGGGGCGGTGAGAGCTCTAGGGGGCGTGGTCCTGCCGATGTGGGTGCCGTGCTTGGGGGGTCCTGGTTCTCGGGGTCCGCCGCTGGCCGTGGCGTCGAGCTCTGTAGGGATAACCCTACAGACGCTAGCCCTACCCCGACCCTAGCCCTACAGACCTTGCTACCCGTACAGACCCTAGCCCTACATACTCTAACCCTACATGTCCTAACCCGACACACCCTAGTAACCCTGCACCCCCTAACCCTACAGACCCTAGTAATCCTACAGACCCTAACCGTGCCCCTACAGCCCCTTGCCCTACGGACTTTAAACTCACAGGCCTAACCCTACATACCCTAACCCTACATGCCCTAACCCTGCAAACCCTAGTAACCCGACAGACCCTAACCGTACAGACCCGACTAACCCTACGGGCCCTGGCCCTACATATTCTAACCCCACGAGCCCTAACCCGACAGACCAACCCGACAGACCATACCCCTACAGCCCCCACCCCCCCCAACCCTAATAACTTTACAGACCCTAGCCATACAGACTCTACTAACCATGCAGGCCCTAGCCCTACATACTCTAACCTTACAGGGCCTACCTGCAGACTCGGGCCCTGCAGCCCCTAACCCTGCAGACCCTAGTAACCTTGCATGCCTTAACCCTACGCGCCCCCACTAACCTTACATACCCTAGCCCGACATGCTCTAACCCTACAGGCCCTAACCCTATAGGCCCTAACCCCACAGCCCCTAACCCTACAGACCCCCTATAGTCCCGCCCCCTGCGACCCCCTACGGCCCCCTACGCCTCCGCCCCCCGCGGCCCCCTACGACCCCCTACGGCCCCCCGCGGCCCCCCTGCAGCCTCTCTCTGACCGTGCTGGCCCCCTGCGCCCCCGCCCCCGCAAGCAGCCCGGCACCGCCCCTGCAGACGGGTACTCCTGCAAACTGGCCCTTGCGCCCCCGCCCCCTGCGCGCCGGTGCTCCGGCAGGGGGGCCAGGAGCTCGCCGACCCACGCGTCGTCTCAAGGGTGCCGGAAGAAAGCCTCAGCCTGCCTCATCCTCAGCCTCAGCCTTAGCCTCAGCCTCAGCCTGCCTCAGCCTGCCTCAGCCTCAGCCTGCCTCAGCCTCAGCCTGCCTCAGCCTCAGCCTCAGTCTGCCTCAGTATCAGCTTGCCTAAGCCTCAGCCTCAGCCTGCCTCAGCCTCAGCCTCAGCCTGCTTCAGCCTCAGCCTCAGTCTGCCTTCAGCCTCAACCTTAGCCTCAGCCTCAGCCTCAGCCTCAGCCTGCATCAGCCTCAGCCTGCCTCAGCCTCAGCCTGCCTCAGCCTGCCTCAGCGTCTGCCTCAGCGCCTCAGCCTCAGCCTCAGCCTCAGCCTCTCAGCCTCAGCCTCAGCCTGCCTCAGCCTCAGCCTGCCTCAGCCTCAGCCTCAGCCTGCCTCAGCAGCAGCCTGCCTCAGCCTCAGTTGGCTCCGGGCATTCAAAATGTGGCCCGGGAATGGAGTTCTGGGAACTCGAAGAGCACGAAGTGGCCTACAGTTGGCTCCGGGCATTCAAAATGTGGCCCGGGAATGGAGTTCTGGGAACTCGAAGAGCACGAAGTGGCCTACAGTTGGCTCCGGGCATTCAAAATGTGGCCCGGGAATGGAGTTCTGGGAACTCGAAGAGCACGAAGTGGCCTACAGTTGGCTCCGGGCATTCACAATGTGGCCCGGGAATGGAGTTCTGGGAAGTCGAAGAGCACGAAGTGGCCTACAGTTGGCTCCGGGCATTCAAAATGTGGCCCGGGAATGGAGTTCTGGGAACTCGAAGACCACGAAGTGGTCTACAGTTGGCTCCGAGCATCCAAAATGTACGCCGGGAATGGAGTTTCTGCAGCGCCAAAAGCGATTTTGCGAGGATGTCCCAGGCGATTTGGGCTTCGGCGGCAGCCGCCCCGGGTCCCGCTCCGACCCCCCTGAGGAGTCATGATGCTCTCTTTTGACACCACTAGAAACCTATCAGTCTTCGCTGTTAGGTAAAAACAGCACGCGGGGGGGGGCGAACACTCCCAAGACGTCATCAGGAGTAACTGTGGAGGAGGAGGAGGAGGAGGAGGAGGAGGAGGATGAGGAGGACGAAGACGCAGAAGACGAATAATAATAATAATAATAATACTAATACTAATACTAATACTAATACTAATACTAATACTAATACTAATAATAATAATGATAATGGCAATAATAATAATACTACTAATAAGAATAATACTACTAATAATAATAAGAAGAATAAGAAGACTAAGAACAATAAGAATAATTAATAAGAAGAATAATAATAATAATAAGAAGAATAATAAGAAGAATAATAATAATACTAAGAATAATAATAATAAGAATAATAATGATAAGAAGAAGAATAAGAAGAAGAGGAGGAGGAGGAGGAGGAGGAGCACGTGTCGTGCCTGTCCTGCTGTCGTTCTTGCTCCCGGTCTGGTGTTGCGTTCGCGTCCGATTGGGTCTGCCCTCCTCGGCTGTTTCCCTCTGCTTCTTCGTTCCGCTCCTTCCTTTTGCCCCTCGCTCCGCCCCCTCCTTCTTGCCCCTTCCGCCCCGCCCCTCCTGTTTTCCTCCCCCTTGCTCCTCCTGGCTGTCCTCGCCCGCCTCGGCTCCGCTCGGTCCTTCTTGCTCCTGGCTCCCTTTCCCTTCCCTCATTTCCTGGGTTTGCACCTCCCGATGCCCTGGTCGCTGGCCGCGCGCGCCCGCCGCGTCGACACACCCGCCCTCCGGCTGCGCAGGGACCCGCTGAAGCAAGGAGGAGGAGGAAGAGGAGGAGGAGGTGGAGGAGGAGGAGGGGTAGGAGGAGGAGGAGGAGGAGGAGGAGGAGGAGGAGGAGGAGGAGGAGGTTGGCGGCCAGCGGCCAGTGCGGCGGCCACCCGCGCGCCGCGGGGCGAGAGGCGCCCCGGCACCAGTACGGCGTCGACGACGCCGTGCTATACTGGAGCGATACGCACGAGCAGTGGATGCAGGCTTGTGGTGGTCGTCGTCGTCGTCGTCGTCGTCGTCGTCGTCGTCGTCGTCGTTGCGTCGTCGTCGCCGCCGCCGACGCTGCCGCCGACGCTGCCGCTGCCGCCGCCGCCGTCGTCGCCGCCGCCGACGCTGCCGCCGCCGTCGCCGCCGTGGTCGTCGTCGTCGTCGTCGTCGTCGTCGTCGTCGTCGTCGTCGTCTTCGTCACTATCATCATCCCCAGTGCCATCATCAGCGGGACGCACGAGCTCTGGACCCGGCGGGCACCCGACCGCGCGCGCAGGCGGTCGTGCTACGGGTCCGTGAAGGCTCCCGCTGGGCGCTCCGCGCGCTCGGCCGCCGCCGTCGCCGTCTCGGGGGCGTTCCAAGAGGTGCGTGGGGATTACAGCCAAGACGTTGGAGTGAAGGCCAATTCAGGTTCAGAAGGGGCTCTGGTTTCCAGCCGTTCTTCAGATCTAGGTCGGGGGATCTCCTCGTTGCTGAGGCCCGCCGTGGCCAGAATAGCGTCTCCGCTTCTTGTTCGGCGTTCCGAATGGTAACACGGTGGCTGTATACCCAGATCCCTTCGTGTCGTGAACATGGAAGGTTTTTGGCAATGTTTGGCCTCTTAGTGCCCTTGCTGGGCCCCGGGACCGTCAGAGAAGGACTGAAGACGAGGAGCCAGTCCATGGGGAGAGGTCCAGACCTCCAAGGGGAGGGGGTCCAGGTCGGGGGAGGCAAGAAGGCCGGGGGAGGGGGTAGGCAGGAGGATAGGATGGCCAGGCGGACGAGGGTCAGAGGAGGAAAAGGTACCCATACTGCTACCCTTCTCTCGTTCGCCTCTTGGGCTTCCTGGGGGGCCCTCGTCGCCACCGCTGCAATCGCCTCGAAATTCTGGTCAGAACGCGCTCCAGGAGAGGTCCCGGGAGTAGCGGTATCGGTATCTTCCTGTTTCCCAGGAAGGGGAGGAGGTGGGCAGGGGACCTGGCAGGGGAGGACTAGGATAAGGAGCTGCGTTGATGAGGGATAGGCTCACTGCGGACTGTATGGACCCCTGATCACCCACTGGTCGCCTGATAGGGGTCGGATAGCCCACCCCGGCCAGGAGCGTGCGAATTCGCTATCGGCGGCCTATCGCCGATCCATCGGACATGTGTCGCCGATTCCAGCTCGATGTGCCCCCCCCCCCCCCAGCTGGTCCCCCTATCGTCGACCCTCATAGGAGGACGCTAGTAGGACAAGGAGGATGAGGAGGGGAAGTAAGTACCAGGGTGGAGGCGGTTGCGTCGAAGAGGTGTTCTTGGCTGTTGGAGGAAGATTTGTCGGTGCTTGACGTTTTTCTTGCCCTGGGATGCTTACACGCAGCTTCGCCTTTTCGAGAGCTCTCCGCGGGGATCTCCTGAACAACCGCGAGAGGCCCGAGTTATGATTCGACAGCCGCTAGGCGTCGAAGAGGTGTATGTGTGTGGACATCATATCATGGCAGGGGCCATGAGATCTCCCAGATTTCAAGGCCTCCTCCTCTTCTTTCAGTAAAGTCGAGGCGCTGAAATAAGGACCGCTTTGGGTTCGGAAAGGGCCCGCTGTTCCTGAGGTCATTCCGTGGTTGTTCCTCTAGCCCTCCTCGTGTACCCAGGCGCTTTTGTTGCCACAAGGGGCCTTCGTTCCTTATTGCGAAGGCCTTACGGCCAGTGCCGCCGACCCTGAGTGACGACGACGACGACGACGACGACGACGACGACGACGACGACGACGACGACGACGACGACGACGACGACGACGACGACGACGACGACGACGACGACGACGACGGCGGCGGCGGCGGCGGCGGCGGCGGCGGCGGCGGCGGCGGCGGCGGCGGCGGCGGCGGCGGCGGCAGCGGCGGCGACGACGACGACGACGACGACGACGAGTGCTCTCGGGGGCCTCTTGGGGGTAGTTTGGGTGCCTCTTGGGAGGCTCTTGGGGGCCGCTAGGGAGCCTCGTGGGGCCCTCTAGGGGCTTCCTGGGGGTCTCTTGGGGCCTTTTGGGCCTCTGGGGGGGCTTCTTATGGACCTCTGGGGGCCTCCTGGGAGCTCCTCAGGCCGAGGCTCGAAATGACTGTTAGGGTCCCCGTCTGGGCTCCCTCTTGGAGCCGTCTTGGGGGCCTCTTCGGCTGCCTTGGAGGCCTACTGGGCGCTCTTGAGGTCCTCTTGTGTCGTTTTAGGGCCTTCTTGGAGGCCTCTTCGGCCATCTTGGGGCGGTCTTGGGTCCTCTTAGCCTGTCTTGGAGTGTCGGGAAGCTGACACGGCGAGAACGCCTAAATCTTTCAAACAACCTGAGGGAGATCTAAGATTTTGGCTCCTTCGGGTCCCTCGAGGACCGTCTTGGGGGCACTTTTGCCGCGCCTTAGGGCTTTTCTGGGCACCCGAACCGCCGGGGGGGAGTCGTATCTGGGTGGTGACCCCCCCCGGGCCCCCCCGGTGGGACCCCCCCCTGGGACCTCCCCCCGGGACCCCCCCTGGGACCGCCCTCCCACAACGTTGCTCAATTTCGTTGTGGCTGGCGCGCTCGTGGAGTAGGGCCCGGTGAAAGTGGGGGGAGCGGCGACGGGCCTAGGGAAAGGGGAGGGGAGCGGCGAAGGCGACGACGACGACGACCACGACGACGACGACGACGACGACGACGACGACGACGACGACGACGACGACGACGACGACGACGACGACGAGTCAAACGGAACAGCCTCTTTCGGCGACTACTACAAAGGGTATGGTTACGCCAGGGAGTGGTTTGCGATCGGCACCGTTGGGGCCTGGGGGCCACGACACTGTCCTCATCGGGCCTCCTCGGGGCGCGGGAGAACTCCATCGAGGTCCCCGCACGCCCCGCAGGGTGCCCCTCAGGATGTTCCCCAGGGTGCTGGTTGCAAACCACACCCTTTGCAAACCACACCCGTTGGAGTCGCCGACTCTTCCACGCGCCGACAGGGTCGGCGGATTTACGAGGGATCTTTGTCCTGGGAGCGTGACAACACGTTGGTTCCTAACGCCCCAGGGCGGGACAAGCTTGAAAACACGTGGCTTCCGAACGCCCCCGAGCGGGACAAGAGTGAAAACACATCATATGGGCGCTTAACGCCCCAGAGCGGGATAGGCGTCACAACACGTGGGCTCCTAACGCCCTAGATCAGGAGATGCGTGAAAACATGTGGGTCCCTGACGCTTCAGTCCAGGGCAAGCGTGAAACCACGTGAGTCCCTAACGCCCTTCAGCGGCACACGCGTGACACCACGTGGGTTCCGAACGCCCCGCAGCGAGACAACCGTGAAATCACATGGGGTCCTAACGCGCCAGCGTAGGACAAGTGTGAAAGCACATGGGTTCCTCACGCTTCCTGGGCAGGACAAACACGTGGGTTCCCAACTGACGCCCCAGAGCAGCACATGCGTGAAGACACGTGGGTTCCTAACGCCCCAGAGCAGGACACGCCTGAAAACACATGGGTTCCTCACGCCCCAGAGCGGGACAAGCGTGAGAGCACATGCGTTCCAAACGCCCCAGAGCGGGAACATCGTGACAACACGTGGGTTCCTAACGCTCCAGGGCGGGACACGCGTGACGCCACGTGGGTTCCTAACGCCCCAGAGCGGGACAAGCGTGAAATCACATGTGGTCCTACTCCCCAGAGCGGGACAAGCGTGAAACCACATGGTTCCCAACGCTCAAAGTGGGACAAGAGAGAAAACACGTGGTTTCCCAACACCCCAGAGCAGAACAAACTTGAAATCATGTGGGTCCCCAACTGACGCCCCAGAGCGGGACACTCGTGGAACCTTTTGGGTTCTTACCGCCCCAGAGCGGGACACACGTGACAACACGTATGCTCCTAACGTTCCAGAGCGGGACCAGCGTGAAAACACATAGGTTCCAAACGCCCCAGAGCGGAGCGGGGTCATCGTGACAACACGTGGGTTCCTGACGTCCCCTTGCGGGACAACCGGGAACACAGTTGGGTTCCATTGCCTCAGAGCGGGGCAAGCGTGGCAACACGTGGGTTTCTAACGCCCCAGAGTGGGGCAAACGCGACAACAGTTGGGTTCCCAACGCCCCAGACCAGGACAAGTTCGACAGCACATGGGTTCCAAACGCTCCAGAATGGAAAGCATCGTGACAACACGTGGTGGGCGCATAAGCTCGCTTGTTCGCGGGCACAATCCAATGGAGGGCAGCGGGGAGTAGCGCGCGGCCGACAGGCGAAGCGCACGGTGCGCGTCCTGCGTTCGGCGCGCGCAAGGGGGGGGGCGGGTCCGAGCGCGCGAGCGCCTTCGCTGCGCAGGCTGGGATCGCAGGTGCGCGCGTGGCCCGTCGGGGCGCGGCCGCGCCGCGGCGCCGCGCAGGCGGCCTTGCAAATTTGCCGCGGGCGCGCGTAGTCCCGCTGCCTGCTAGGTTTTCCCGTGCGGAGCAGGTTCCTTCCCCCTTTCCTCCCGCGTGTGTGCGCCGCCGGCGTTCGCCGCTTCGCCGCCACTCGCGCGCGCCCGTCGCCGCCCTTGTGTCCCCGTGCAGGCTCCTGCCCGTATCTTTTTTCGCCAGGCGCAGGTGCTCCTTCTTCTTTCACGACAAGCTCCTCTCGTTTGTTTTGCTGGCTCGAGGTCAGGACCTTCTTTCGGCCCGTGGGCCAGGCCCCATGGGGTCCGGGACATGCCCGTGCGTGGGCGGCCCCTCCGCGTCGCGACGCCGGCGGGTTCCTCTGGCTTCCTCTGTTTTGGGCTTGGTCTCCTTCGCCGGTGGACTTGCGCTCGTGTGCCTTGGCTTGCATCCATCTGCCTATCGTTGGCCGCGGCGGACTTCTGGCGCGCGGTCATGCGCTGGCGCCGCGGGCTTGCTTCTGGCCTTTCTGGCGACGGGTTATCATGCCCTGCCCTCCGCCACCCGGGCCTTGTTTTGGCCAGCGCGGACTGACGAACCATGAGGTGTCTTGCCAAGGTCTTTCGCCTAATGCCCACTCGCGGCTTCTGCTGCGCGGGCTCTGTCGCCCGCCCCGCGGCCTTCTCGTGGCCAACGCGGACAGACGGACCGTGAAGTGCCCCGTCGAGGTCACCCTGCCCCAAGTGTACTCACGGCCTTTGCGGCGTGGGCTTTTTCCGCCCTCGCCGCGGCCTACTAATGTCTAACGCGGGCAGAGGGGCTACTAAGTGTCCTGTCTCCGCCCCAGGCCTAGTGGCCGGCGTGGGCTCTATCGCCAGTGCCGCGGCTTATTAGCGGGCGGCGCGGAAAGACGGACCGTTGAGGGTCCCGTCGAGGTCCGCCCGCCTCGAGCCAATTGTTGGCTTCTGTGGCATGGCCCCCGTGGCCCTCGCCGCGGCCTAGCGCGGGCCAGTGGGGGCAGACGGGCAACGAAGTGCCATGTCATGGTTGCTCTGCCCGAGGCCAACTACCAGCCTTCGTGGCGCGGGCTGCGTCGCCCGCGCCGCAGCCTACTAGGCCATTGTGGGCAGGCGGGCCATGAAGCGTCTTGTCAAGGTCGCGCTGCCTGTGGCCTTCTATTGGGGCCCGTGGCGTGGGGTCCTTCGCCCGCGCTGCGGCCTGCTGCTGGCCAATGTGGACAGGCGGGCCATTGTGTGTCACATGTTGGTCAACCCGCCTGAAGCCTAGTATTGGCCTCTATGGCGTGAGCTCGGTTGCCCCCGCCGCGGCCCACTGGTGGCCCACGCGGACGGACCATGCAGAATCCCGTGAGGATCTTCCGCCTTTGGCCTACCAGCGGCCAACGCGACGCGGGTTCCGTAGCCTTCGCTGCGGCCTACGACTGGCCAAGGATTGGTGGACCATAAAGTGCCCCGCGTTGTGCGCGCTCGGACCTCCAGCTGCATCGGCGCCGCGCAGCCGCGGCCGCCCGCGTTTCCGCGGCAGCGCAGTGGCTCTCATCAGCGAAGGTCGCGTTCAGTGCATTTGACGCGCAGCGATTTGAGCGTTCTCCGCGATGGCCGCGGCGCGCGAACTTCTCGGCAGCGTCAGCGCTGCGCGCGCGACGGACAGGTCACCCGAGACGGCGCCGCCTGAGTGGCTCGATGCCGTAGCGGCGCACTGCGAGAGACATGGTAGCGGCGGTCGATGCCCTGGCGCTGGCGAAGCTGGTGGATTTCGACGCCAACAGGTTATCGCGACATGGAAAAGGGCGCGGCTGGTCAAATGCATTTCTGTCGCGCAGAAGTTGCGGCCCAGCGCCGATGCGTCCGCGGAGGCCGGGCGTCGCGCCGGGCGCGCCTTCGCGGTCCAGCGCGCGGCGCGCCAGGCCATGGCGCGCGTCGGCCGAGCGGCTGAGATCGCATAGCGACCGGCCCTTGATGGGTTGCCGCCGCTGTCTTACTGGCCCAGGCGCGACCGCCGGATCGGCGCACCGCGCGCGTGGCCACCGTTTCGCGCCAGCAGCGTGATGATTGACTGGCTCGCGTCCGAGGTGCGGAAGTTAGAGGAACGCGAGGGTGCAAAGCCAATTGTCTCTGCCGACATGAAGCATTGGCCCCCGGCCTGGGTGTCCCCGGGCGTCTCGCGTGGCGCTGGCGAACTGCCGGAGGCGTCGCAGGAAGTCAGGGATCTCGCTCTCGCTCTTGGGGCCGCCCCAACCAGCGACCCCGAGAATGGTATGTTCATCGCGTGCTGGGCGATTGCGTGGCAGAGGCGCTGTGCCGCGCCGCAGCTGGGCACCGTCGCGGCGTCGTGAAATTGCAGATGCGGGGTGGCGGCCGCGGCGCTCGGCCAGCTCCCGCCGCGCGCGACCCTGCGGCATCGGGAGGCAGTCATGGCGGTGGCCAGCCACCAGCCAGGCCCAGGCTCGCGGCCAGTGCGCGAGCGCGCGCGCGTTGCAGTCCGCGCGTTTGCGCTGAGGCAAGGAAGCGGCGCATTCATCTCGCGCTGATCTGTGGCGAGGTCGCCCGCGAGAGCTGGGCGGAAAGGTCGGTCGCGGGGGGTCTTGAGTTCAAGCTCGGCAGGGCGGTCGGGCAAATCGAGTGCGCGTTGCTGAGTATCGCCGGGGGGGTCCACGACAGCGAAGAGGCCGCTTTTCGAGTGGCAATGCAGAGGCCGCCGGCAAGGCGGTCGGCGCGGCCGCGCCCAAGTCGGCCACCGAGAGCTGCCACTCGGACAGCCAGGGCGCTTGGATGTGCCCCCAGCAGTAGGAGAAGAGGGGCTGGGGCGACAGCCGGAAGCCGCGCGCGCCGCTACTGCCGGCGGCGAAGAGCTCGCGGCTCGGGGCCGAAAAGCCGCAGGGCCGCTCGGGGCGCGATCATGTTTCTGCTCTGGTGCGCCTCCAGAGGGGCGCGCCGCGCGCGATCGGTTGTCCGCCGCGCGCGCGGCAGGCTGGCGGCGGTGCAGGCCCCCGAGCTGCTGGCGGGGGTCGAAGTTTGTATCGCGTGTTCATTAATTGAGGCGACCACACTTCGCTCGGCCTTTGTTTGCGCCGCGGCGGAACAATCGTCGGCTTTGTCCGCCGCTCTGCTCCGCGTTGAAAGGCGCACTCGCTCGGCGATGTACGGGTATCGCGTCATTTTATGTTTGTTCATTTAACGTGCATCTCGCTGCTCTGTTCGGGTGATCATTCAGTTCGTGGCGTAGCGGCGCGCGGCGAGGCCCGTGTTCTGCGCGGCGCGGTTGCGCCCGCGAGCTGCGTCGAGCGCGCGGTGTCCGCGCGCGTGTCCCTTCTTTTCTGTCTGCTATGTGGTCGCGGCTGCCCAAGCCGCCGCAGCCGCCGAGTCGGCGCCCGACGCCCCCGGCGCTGGCGAAGCGTCGGCGCCGGCTACCTGCGCCGCCGGCACCGCTGGCACTGCTGGACTCGGTGGGGCCCTGCGCTCGCACCGTGGCGCGCGCGCTCGCCCCCCCGGGCGTTTCCGCTGGACCAGACCCATTGAGGGTGAGCGACGCCGTGCGCGACGTTTTCGCCGTCGGCGGTTAGGAGTGCAGCGACCGTGCGTGCGTGGATTTCATGCGCAGCGCCATTCGCGAAGGATCGCGGGTGTTCGAGGATAAGAGCCGACGTGTCCGACGATGTCACGGAGGCG
This sequence comes from Prorocentrum cordatum, assembly GCA_963575745.1. Lineage (NCBI taxonomy): Eukaryota > Dinophyceae > Prorocentrales > Prorocentraceae > Prorocentrum > Prorocentrum cordatum. The sequence continues at coordinate 311,272 of CAUYUJ010015230.1, forward strand.
GCGCCCTGGGCCATCCGGCCCAGCCCGGGTGCCGCGATGCGCGCCCGCGATCGTATCATCAGCGCATAGAAGAGCGCGACGCGGGCCTGCGACGGGCGGGGGCCGTCGAGCGCTGGACGGCGACCGCCGAAAGTGCCGTCGCACCGGTCGCCGCAGGGGTCACTGGCCCACTCTTCAGCGCATTGCTCCGCGAAGCAGAATGGTTGATCAGGATGTGGCTAGTTTCTTCCGCGAGGCGAGGGCGCGCTCAATCGCGGGCCGCGCGCGCCCAGCCCGTCGACCGGGCAGTGCAGGGCGCGCCGCTGATCGGCGACCTGCCAGAGTCCGGAGTCGGCAATGCGATTGAATCCCGGGGCGATGCCGCCCTCCCTGATCCGCGCCGGGGCCCGTGCGCCGCGTCCGCCAAACGCTATTGCGGATCCCGTGCTGCAGGTGCTTCCGAAAAGAACATCGGGGCCGCAGAACGATTGCGGCCCGGCGAAAATTCCGAGGCCCTGCTGGCCATCGCCAAAACTGATGCCAGTCTCGGGCGCGTGACCGACGCGATTCCTTTATCGCGGGTCGATCCCGCGAGGGTGGTGCTGACGCCGCGGTATGCGGTTAGGCAGGGCGTCAAGGCCGACGGCGCGGCAAGGCATTGTCCCGGTTGCCTTCTGGCGTTGCGCGACGCTCCGCCTCTCGCGCGGGAGGCGCGGGCCGTCGATGATTGCGCCGCGTCCTGCTTCGACGAAGGCGCGCGGGCACATGAGAAGATGTGGCGCGATGGCGCTGAACATATTTTCGAGCCCGCTGCGATTTTCAGCAACGAGAGGCCGCGCGCGCCTCGCGTCGGGCCCGCACCGTCTTTGCATGCCACTCGCGGCAGGGGGGCGCTGTGCCTGCCCTGCGCCGCGGCCCGGGGCGCCTTCCCATTCGGCGCAGGCGCGCGCTGTGCGCGCCGCGAGTGAAGCGGCCCGCGTCTCCGAGCAGCGTAGTTTCCAGCGCGCGCAACTGGGAAAGAGTGTGCGCCGCCATTGCGGCGATCGCCCAGCGCATCCTGCGCGTGCCCGTGCTGCGCTCGGTGGATGATCTGCTCTCCGACGATCATCCCGCGTCTACCGAATGCGCGCTGGGGCGCAACTCGATGGGGCGGCTCAGACCAAAGCGCTCCCCGTTCGCCGATCGCCAAGGTGCGCGGTGCGGTTGAGTCGCTGCTTTTTTTGGCCAGGGCGCGATCAAGCCCGAGAAATCGGAACAGGGCATGCCTCTCATTGTGCTGGGGCGCGAAGTCCAAGTCTCCAGCGCGCTTCCAAAGGCCGCGCGCAAGGCGGGGCGGCGCCGCCTCGACGCGCAGGCATCCACCGAGGGCTCCAGTGCGCAGCCAGCGAGTGGGAAAGCGCAGAAATGGATTGCGAAGATACAGGCGGCTTTGCAGGCCAGTGACGGCGCGGAAAAAATGTCGGCAGGCTTGCGACGCGCGCGCTCGCGCAAACGCGCCAGCGCGCCTCCCTGTTCGTCCGTCGCGCAGGCGGGGCCTCGAAATTGGCTGGCGCTCTGTCTCGGGGCACGACGCGCACCTTTCGGCGCGTCGGCAGGGCAGTCTTCAGGCCCGCTCAGTCACGATCACCCCCTGGTGGCGCGGCGCCCCTGCTCGCCGCGCGTGCCAGGCCCCTGTTTGCCCGCGCGCGCGGGGGGCAATGGGGGATTTCGAAGCCGCTCCGCGCCGCGCTGGCGAGGTTGAAAGAAGTGCTTTCTCGCCGTATTGTGGGGGCCCGGGCGTGGCGGCCTCATTCCCGTCCGCCAGCGATTTTGCCGCGCGACGCGCGCGGCGCCCTGGCGCCCTCTCGCCGCGGGCTCCTCCGTGAAAGGAACGACGCGCAGATGGCTGCTTAGGAGATTTTAGCGATCGCCGTCGGTCTGTCGACGTTCGCGGACGCTCTGCAAGGGCGCGGGGTGCGGATCATCTCCGACAGCGTAGGAGCAGGGGGTGCTCTTCGCCGCGGCGCCGCGCGCGCGTTTGATCACAGCTGCCTGATTCGCGCCGCGTGGGCCCTCGCTCTGGCGGAACGCCTCCACGCATGGGTGGATCGCGTGCCCGGTGGGCTGAACGTCTGATCTACCGTCGCGCGAGGAGTATCGCCATCTGGGGAGGCTGGGCGCGAGGCGCCACCCGCGCGGCGCCTGAGACCGCGCTTGCCTTTCTGAACGACAGTTTTGCTTGACCGCGCCGCTCGTTATCATTCAACTCGGCTGGGCTGCGTGCTGCGCGCGCTCGGTCGTCGCAGCGCCGCTCGCGATCGGCGGCCTCCGCGCGCGCGCGGGCGAGCCCCGTGGAGCGCGCGGCGCCGCCCCTCCCCTGGCAAGAAAGAATTGGCGTTGTCGTGGGTCTTCGCGATGCCTTTGCTCGTTGTTTCTCCTCGTTCGGCGCTGCCGCCGAGCGCGACGCGGCGGCGCTCCTCATCGCCAGCGGCGCATTTTTCGTTGGGCGGCGTCAGGGAGGCGCCGGAGTGCGAGAGTTGGCCCAGCAGCCAGGCGAGCGAGCGCGCGCGCGGCCCGGGCCCCGTCTCCCTTGCGCAGGCGGCAAGCGACGAGGGCATGGGGCCGGCGCGCGCCGCGCATCAGCGCGCCCCTTCGGCGGGGCCGCCGCCGCCCAGATCCCGCGGGGGCGCGCTGAGTTGCAAGCGGCCGCGCGCCGCGCAGTGCGTCTGCAGCGAGTCGTTCGCAGACGACAGTTGCGACGACAGCAGTTCGTCGGGCTCATCGGCGCCCGCCCCCGCGCCGCTCGCGCGCAGCTGGGGGCGCGACGACGCAGACGGCCTCGTGGCTTATCCGAGTGCGAAGGCGCGGCAGTTAGGCAGAATGCAGGCGAACTCCTCGAGACAGTCGCGGCCAGTCGCGGCGGTGACCAGCGGCGCGCAGTCGCGGCGCGAGCGCGAGCGCCTGCGCGCGCTGCTGGGCTCGCGAGGTGTCGCGGCCTGGCGCAGAGGCGCCCGGCCGCGACGCGAATGGCTGAGCGCGGATTGTTTCGAGGCGCGGGAAATCGGACGGACCCGCGCGGCCATCTCGAAGCGCAGCCCGCGGGGGCTTCCCGAGAATCAAGCGCTACCTCTTACCAGGCGACTTCTTGCGTCTCCTGTCCCGCGCGGCGGGCCCGGCACTCCGAGCGCTGTTCATAGTGTGCTTCGCCTTCGCCCTCAGGTTGCCGTCGGAGGGCCCCGGGGTCGCGGCTCATCGCGCAGGCCCTTCAGCGTGGGTTGTCTTCAGTCGGGGAGAGCTTCGCGAGAAGGACACCCAGGCCATGGTCGCCGTGGGCGAACGCAGTGCCGCGCTGCATTGAACGAAAGGAAAACCGTACCGCATCCGGCCAGAGTTACGCGTGACTGCTGGTGCGCGGAGCGCAGGTCGACATGCCCAGCGCATGCGCCCATGGCCGCCCCGGGCCGACAGGCGCGCGCCCCTTCGTCGGCATGCGTCGCAAGTTGAAGGATAGGGGAGTGAAAGCGTTGCCCATGGTTGCGCGACAACTGAGGCAACTGAGGTCCGCGGCCAGTGCCGCGGGCTTGCCTGAGCCGGAAGGGCTCGCATCGAAGCGCCCGCGGCGAGGCCGCGCGGAGACCGCGCGCGGGGCGGGGGGCCGCCTCGGTGACGTCCTGAGGGCGGGCGGCTGGGTGTCTAGGGCATCCAAAGAGTACCTGGATCGCCCGGATCTCGAGTGCCCTGGCACTGGGGAGGCGGCGTCTCCGCGGACCATGCATCCGCGCGCGCAGCTGCTGTCACGCGCAGCTTGCGCCAGGTGTCCGGCGTCGTCGGCAGCAGCGCTCGGGATTGCAGCGCGTGTCACGCCCGTGCGCTGCCCCCTCGCCGCGCGCCGCGGCGGTTTCTGCCGCGGAGGCGGCGCCGCGCCGCAGTGGGCTATGCCGCCGTTGCGGCGCTCGCGAGGGGGCGCCGCGCTCGTCGTCGGGGCGTGGCGCGCCTGGGCTCTTGTCGCCGCCAGATTGTGGCGGGCGCGCAGGCTCGCTTGTTCCTGGGCGCAATCCGATGGAGGGCAGCGGGAAGTTGCGCGCGGCCGGCAGGCGAAGCGCGCGGCGCGCGTCCGGCGGCGGGCGCGCGCGTACAAGGGGGGGGGGCTGGTCCGAGCGCGCGCGCGCGCGCCTTCGCTGCGCGGGCGTGGATCGCAGGCGCGCGCGTGGCCCGTCGGGGCGCGGGCGCGCTGCGGCGCCGCGCAGGCGGCCTTGTAAACCTGCTGCGGGCGCGCGCCCGCCCGCTGCCTGCTGTTTTTTGTTCCCGCCTGCCCGCGCTTGGTGCGCTATTTTGCATGCGTTGGGTGCGACAGTGGCGTTGCGTCTAGGGGTGTCATGCCCGCGCGCCGCTCCCTCGCCGCGCGCCGCGGCGGTTTCTGCCGCGGAATCGGCACCGCGCCGCAGTGGGCTACTCCGCCGTTGCGGCGTTCGCGGGAGGCCGCCTCGCGCCCATCGTCGGGGCGTGGCGCGCCTGGGCGCTTGTCAACGCCAGATTGTGGGTTCCGTGTGTCCCAGAGCAGGACGAGCAGAAACACAGTTGGGCTCCTATTGCTCCATAGCGGGACAAGCGTGGCTGCGCGTGGGTTTCTACCGCCCCAAAGCGGGACAAACGTGACAACAGTTGGGTTCCCAACGCCCCAGAGCGGGACAAACGTGAAAACACATGGTTCATAACGCCCCAGAGCGTGACAAACGTGAGAACACTTGGGTTTCTAGCGCCCCACGGCAGAACGGCGTATGCGCTTCCCCCCTCGGGGCATTCCTTGGCTCGGCCTCTGTAGCGTTCCCTGGCTCCCCTGGCACTATCCCTGCCCGTTCAGTGGCGCGTCCCTTGCCGCGTCCTCTAACGCGTCCCCTGGCGCATCCCTTCGTGCGCCCCTGGTACATTCCGTGGCGCGTCCCTGCGCCCTGCGCCCTGCGTCGTCTCGTCCTGCTCCGGAGCTGAGTCGGGTCTTGGGCTCGAGCTGATTGGGCGTCCCGCGCGTTCCGACTGCAGCCGGCTCTGGGCCAGCTACGCGCCCAGGCAGCTCGAGCTTAACATCCATCTCAGTTCGGTAAGGGTTCGGATGTCAAGGGCGACTTGACCCATAACGCTAGAGAGCAGAACGGAATTCATCGTGGCATGACACATTTCATTTCCACACGGTACAGCACAGCACAATTCTTGGCACGGTACATCACGATCGATACATTCAGCATTGATGATGCCTGTCGCCCAATCGGGTGTCTCTAACTTGTAGCCATAATTGCGTTTCTAAATGAATTTCCGGGTTCGTGGATCGATTGCGCATGATGTTTGCAGGATTCCAGAAGGCTCTCAATCTTGGACCTCCGAAAATTGCAGACGGGCCGAGAGCATGCCTATATCGCCCCAGGACGGCCAAGCAGAGTTCAAAAGAACAGTCAAACCGTCCCATTGCCTCCAAACGGCCGAAAAAAAGGTTCCCAACACGGCCCAGGACCCCCCCCAACGAGCGCCCCCCGCAAGGGTCCAAGACGAGTAGTTCGAAGGGACTTCGGGAGCCGTGCCCCCGAGACCCAAGGCAGCCTCCAAGACCCTCAACGTGCCTTAACGAGGCCCAGGGAACCCCCCTTTCTGACGCCTCCACGAGGCCCCCCATGGCCCCCATCAGGCTTCCCCAGGGGAGGCCAGACTTGCCCAAAAGGGCCCCGTGTGGTACGCGAAATGGGAGGAAGTAGGAGGAGCATGGGGGAGGAGGAAAAGGAGGAGAGGAGGAGGAGGAGGAGGAGGAGGAGGAGGAGGAGGAGGAGGAGGAGGAGGAGGAGGAGGAGGAGGTCCACCCAAGGCTCCAGTGGCCGCGTTCACATGCGTCCACCCCGCCCACCGCATCCCGATTTCGGCACACCCCTCACACGGTTCGTGGCCCCATAGGGAGTTCCACCCGAGGCCCCTGTGGCCGCGTTCACATGCGTCCATCCCGCCCACCGCATGCCCATGTCGGCACACCACTAACACGGTCCGTGGCCCTATTGGGAGCTCCACCAAAGGCCCCAGTCGCCGCCTTCACACGCGTCAACCCCGCCCACTGCATGCCCATGTCGGCACACCCCTCACACGGTTCGTGGCCCCATAGGGAGCTCCATCCAAGGCCCCAGTGGCCGCGTTCACACGCGTCCACCCCGCCCACCGCATGCGATTTCGGTACACCCCTCACACGGTTCGTGGCCCCATAGATAGCTCCACCCAAGGCCCCAGTGGCCGCGTTCGCATGCGTTCACCCCGCCCACCGCATGCCGAGGACGTCCTCCTTCAACCCTTCTCCGCAGTTAGTCAATATGACTACTACTTTCACATTTCCCCTGACTCTCGGGTGTCGGCAAACATATGCCTGTGGTGTTGGATCCTCCTTCGAAGAGAAAGTGACCCATCACCGGGATCGTGGCCTCGTAGGAAAGCTGGCCGAAATGTGGACGCAAAACGCGGTATCCCCAAATTGGGTCATTCGTCCACATATTTTTTGGTCTCGGCCGCGTGGCCGATGCTGGCGGGCGTCTGGGCCCGCGGGGCCCAGCGGCAGCACATTTTATTGACACTCCGCCCCTGGTAACCGAATTTAGCCCTGGAAGTCGGGAGCCCGTTGTCGGGCCTCTGGGGGAGGGGGCGCATGTCAGCCTCGAGGTGGCTGAGGATTGCCGTTGCCGTGCCATGCCCAAGGCCGCCATGCCATGCCCAAAACGGCACGAGGCCCACGCGACGGGGCATTTCTGGCTCAAGCCTTTCTGGCCCAGGAGCCGCTCGCGGCCAGGCACGACCGATACTGCAAGAGCTGCCACCAGAATGCTCAGCGGGGCAGCCCCGGAGACGTCCTGCGCGGGAAGCTCCCCGGCGGTGACGGGGTGCGGGGCCGCGGCACTCAGTCTGGTCGTCAAGAACGGCTTCCTCGAGGTGGTGAACGTGAAGCCCAGCCTCACGAGCGCCCGCAGCGATGGGGACCTCTTCCGGCACTCGGGCCGCTGCCCCGCCTTCCGCGCGGGCGGCATTGCCCCGCTCGCGCCCCGCCGCGCCTCGACCCTCAACACCCCGAGGACGGCGTCGGCGTCGATGCAGGACAGCCACGGTTCGGTCGGCGGCCACGCCAGCGAGGACGAGGACAGCCAGCGCGGGGTGGAGGTTTGGCCGGAGGCTCCGAGTGGCGCCGCGCACGCACCGGTGAGCGCGCGGGCCGTCAGTACGATCGGCACCCAGACTGACGAGCAGGATGATGGCATCATTTGTCCGACGTGTGGTTCGTTAGGCGTGCTTCATGTCTGCGGGCACTGGCAGTGCACTACACTGACGTGCCGACCTGCCTGGTATCAGCGGCTGGAGGCCAGGAAATGGCTGGTCCCAACGGGCGCCCACGCCCACGGGCGCCCACGTTGCTCAGACTGCCGCCCCGAGGGCCGTTGCCTCAAGGGGGCTTGCCCTCGGTACTGTAACTTACTCTTCAGAAGGGGCCGATGCAAGTATGGTGCAAAATGTTCCTGGTGCCACCTGCACGGGCGCGCCGACGGCAGTGTCAAGTTCAAAGGCGAGGTCAACGGTGCAGCATATATTCCACAACCGCCGTGTTGCTCGCATCTACCACCTCCGCGGCCCAATTTGTCCATGACATTGAACAAACCGGAGACCCAGGGCTCCAGCGCCACGGTAAGCGGCCCGAAGAGCGATTACGAGAAGGTCGATTGAGCCGATTCCCCACGCGGGTGTTGCGGACAAGCATGGCACGGTGGTGCGCATGGCTTTCAGTGTGCTTGATAGCATTTGTAGCCTCGCCCAGAGTGTGCCCTGACGCCAAATTACGAGACTACAGGTGATGTCCTGTATGATGAGGCCTGGAAAAGAAACCAAGCAAGTTTGATCCGTGAGGCAGATTGCAGCAGCATGCTCTAGGGCAGTTGGACACCGGAGTTGGACACCAGCGAGCCCGACCGCCCTCCAGGTGCCCAGGCGCGGGCGACCCCCGCACCGCTGCATCCGCATCCGCCCCCGCATCCGCATCCGCATCCGCTGCTCCAGGGCACAGGGCGCCTCGAGGGCGTCTCCGCTCGCAATTCCGACGCCGAGCTTGACTGCATGAGGCAAACTCCCTGAACACGAGCTGCCCGTAACCGTATGCCCCTGATGATGATCCCCTGGGGATGAGAAAGGTCGGGGCTCTGGGGAGATAACAAGCCTCTCGTCCCGGCAACTCGTGTGGCCTCCACTCGTCATAGCTGGAGTGGTGAGAGTCCCATGGCCCTGCAACACGTTCGTGACTGGGGAAAGCTGAAGTGGTAAGAAACCAATGACTTTGCCACACGGCCGTGACTTGGGAAAGCTGAAATGGTGAGAATCCAATTGCCCTGCCACCCCGTCGTGATACTGCTACTACTCAGCATGAGAAGGTAGTAACTTCGATTCGTACTTTCGCCGGCGATGATGAAATTAGGCCTCACCGCCCCTCTCCCCCGACATATTTTGTCTCGTCCCTGGATAATCAACACTCAGGGTGTAAGAGGGGGGAATGCTTTATTATGGGGTGTGCTCGGTTATCCGTCTCCCCTTTTTCCTTGTTCTTCAATCTAGTGTCATTCCCCAGCATCATCATCCTCATGGTGCTCCTGATCGTGCTCCTCCTCTCCATGCGGTAGGGCGCACCTCATGACTTGCATGGTGTTCACAAGACTTGGGCTTTGCGGCGTGCCGAGCGGGGTAAGCGAGACGACAGGCCTTGACATACCCAAACTTTTCGCCGCCCCCGGCACAGTCTCTTCCTCCTTATTTCGGGCCGCCCAGTGCTGGGCGCTTGGGCGAGGCACCAGGCTCTGCCCGTAAGAGGCTAGGGTGCCAGCAGTTCTGGCGGCTGCGGCAAGGGCGCCTAGGCTATGGCTTGCGGTCCGCAGTTCTATCGGCCAGCTGGGCTTGCGCTAGGGTGCCAGCAGTTCTAGAGATTTGCGGTGGGACATGCGGATCATGTCGCTTCACGGCAGGCACGATTGATGACAAGTCTCTGGGCTTTGCCTCGTGGCGTTTCACACTTGCTGGCTTGGACGGCCCAGTCGGAGCACACAATCAGTTTCGTTGCGTAGGCGTTGGGTCTCTTATTGCCGACAGCTCTGACCACTCACGTGCTCGGTGTCTTGCTATGGGAATGAAAGGTCCTCGTGGCTCTCTGATTCGATGCGCCTCCCACATTAATCATGCCTAAATATAGCTTCACGGCAAACAGAAGTACTTGGCCAATGTTGTCCGCATGCTCGACCCCGTTCACTCGACCGTGACTGTCGGAGGCGAATCGAATGTAGTGCTGTAGGTGCGATCAAGTCCGTTTCCGCGTATGTTTGTGTACTTTCATCGAACGCCCCGGTCTGACATAGGACCTGGTGGCATCCCAAGGCAGTCCGATACAATGAACTCCATTGTCTGACAGAGGACCTGTTTGCATCCAATGCACGGTCTGACATAGGACCGGACCGTAAGGTCTCGCAAATGCCAGCGCAATGTGGCAAAGGAGCCGCGCTTTGCGCTTGAACTTGCGCAGCACACCTTTTTGTGATATGCTGATTTCGAGCTGTCAATATACAGACGTTTACGGTAGATGTTGGGCCAAGGCGATCCATCCAAGAAGGTGTCGCAAATCAAGCTTGAACCCGAACAGGTGCAGTGCAATGCCAGACAATGCATACCTTATGAGAGCGAGTTTGCCTTTATTGGCAATTGTGGCAACCGCAAACGCTCCGCACTTTGCTCTTGAGCTTGCACAGCACACTTTTTTGGGCATACGTCGACTTCAAGTTGCCAATATGGACGCTTACGGTGGATGTTTGGCCCAGGCGAGTGGGCGATTCAGGCGGCAGCCTGTCGCACTGCAGCTGCCGTACCCGTGGGTTGTCAGAGCCTGGAGACATGCACGCACAACTTCTCTCTTTCTCTCCCCCCCTCCCCCTGGGTCCAGACCCAGGAGAAGGGGGGGTAGAATGAGAGAGAGAGAGAGAGTCCCCCTCCTTTCACGAAACAGAAGGAAGGGTTGACTATATCGCTCAACCACTCACGCCCCAAAGGTGATAAGTGGGGGCGGGACACGCATGTGAACCCTGCCACTGGGGCCTTCGGCGGAGCTCCCTATGGGGTCACGAAGCGTGTGCTAGGTGCGCCGAAATGGGGGAGTGGAACCGCGTGCGAACACTGCCACTGCTGCCTTCGGATGAAGGGTGCTCCGAATTGGGGGCGGAGCCGCGTGCGTGCTAACCCTGCCACATCACCCTGAGTTCCCCGTGGGGCCTCAGGACGTATACTGGAGTGTGTCTTACGGGGGGGGAGAACCGCATGAGAACCCTGCCCCTGGGGCCTTCGGTGGAGCTCCCTACGGGGCCGCGAAACGTGTCAGGGGCGTGCCGACATCGAGGTGGAACCGCATGCGGACCCTGCCTCTGGGGACTTGAGTGGAGCTCACAATGGGGCCACGAAGCGTGTGAGGGGTGTGCCGAAGTTGAGGTAGAACCGAATGCGAACCCTACCAATTGGGTCTCGATGGAGTTCCCGATGCGGCCACGAAGCGTGCGAGGGGTGTGCCGACATGGGGGTGCAAATGCATGCGAACCCCACTGGGGCCTTCGGTGGAGCTCCTTGTGGGGCCACGAAACGTGAGAGGAGGGTGCGGAACTGGGGTTGGAACCGCATGCGATCCTTGTCAACGGGGCCTTCTGTGGAGCTCCCTATGGGGCCACGAGGCGTGTGTGGTGTGTGTGTGTGTGTGCCGAATTGGGGGTGAAACCGCATGCGAACTTTCCCATTGGGGCCTTCGGTGCAGTTCCCAATGGGCCCACGGAGCGAGTAAGTGACGTGTCGAAATTGGGTGGAACTGCATGCGAACCCTGCCACTGGGGCCTTCGTTGAGCTCCCTATGGGACCACGAAACGTGTGAGGGGTGTGCCGAATTGCGGGAGGAACCGCATGCGAACAATGCCATTTGGGCCTTCAGTAGGGTTTCCTATGGGCCCACGAAACGTGTGATGTGTGTGCCGAATTGGGGGTGGAACCGCATGCGAACCCTGCTACTGAGGCCTTCGGTGGAGCTCCCTATGGGGCCACGAAACGTGTGAGCGATGTGCCGAAATGGGGTGGAACCGCACGCGATCCCTGTCAATGGGGCCTTCCGTGGAGCTCCCTATGGGGCCACTAAACGTGTCCGGTGTGTGTGTGTGTGTGTGTGTGCCGAAAAGCGAACCTTGCTTCCGGGGCCTTCGGTGGAGCTCCTTACGGGGCCACGAAGCGTGTGAGGGATTGCCGACATGTGGGTGTACCTGAATGCGAACCCTGCCAATGGGGCTCTCGGCGGAGCTCCCTATGGGGCCACCAACGTGTGAGGGGTGTGCCGATTTGGTTGACTGATGCGGAGAGCAGAGGCAGGCCAGAGGTAGGGATGGGGGTAGGGGGAGGAAGAGGAAAGGCAAAGATGAGACGCGGGGCGCTGTCTCCTCAAAACGGGGACCCAACACCAAAGGAGGGTTGGGAATCAGTCCCAGACGCTCCTCACGCCTCCCAGGTGGCTCACATTGATTCCAAGGCGCTCCGCGAACGCTTCCAGACAACCCACAACGCCCCCAAAATGCTCCAAGAGGGTCCCAAGGAGCCCTCGAGGAGGGCCCCAGGAGCAACACATCGCCGATGTCCCATAGGTTTCTGATATTTCTCGTGCTTCCCTACTTTCACCTTTCCGATGTTCTCAGGCAACCCCGGAAGCACATCAACTGACCCCAAGACCGAACATGAGGCCACCAAGAGAGCGCCCAGAATACCCACGACGCACCAAAGACGGCTCAAGAGACCTCCAGGACAGCCGAATAAGGCCCCGAAGCGTTGGACAATCATTCCCAGATGCCCATGCTGGCTCCCACGTGGCCCACACCGCGCCCCAGGCGCTCCTCGACGGCTTCCAGACGGACCACAAGACCCCCAGAACGCCTCCAGACGGTTTCCATATGCTCCCCAAGAGGGCCCCAAGAGGCAAACTGCATGGGTTTCTTCTGGGTATTCGATTGTTTTTCGCGCTTCCCCTTTTTCGCCTCGCCGACGCTGCAAGACAGCCTCGGAGGCGCCAAGACTCACCACACGACGGTTCATGCGTTCTCCAAGAGGGCGCCCACACTGCTCAAGCGACCCCAAAGACGCCTCACAAGAGACCTTCCGCCCTCCCAAAAGCTTGAATCTCTCAAGAACCTCTCCAGACACTCATCCCGACTCTCCACAACAGCCTCTGATGCTTCAAGTAGCAAATCATGGGAGCCTGGTATACCCTCTGAATTCCATCTTTAGCGTCGATTAGCGTCGATTAGCGTTTGGGAGTCGACGAGAGAGCGCCGATTTAGCATCGGCTAGTGTGAATTAGCGTCGATTCTTGGGCTTACGCCGCACCGCCGACCCCTTGGGGGTGTAGTAGATGCCTGCCAGTGGGAGTTTCCAGGGACATGTGGATTGATCGGTGGGGTGAGGGACAGCAGGCGGGCGAAGGTTTTTGGGAAGCCTGCTGGCAGCACTTTTGAGGGCTCTTGGCGGCCGTGTTGGGGCCTCTTTTGGGCCTCCTAGGGGGCCTCTTGCGGGCCTCTTGGGGCCTCATGGGGGTTTCTTGGGGCCGACTGCTCGAAATTTCCATTGGGGTCTTCCATCTGGCCCTTTCTTGGAACCGTCTTGGGAGCTTTTCGGCTGTCTTGGAGGCCTTTTGAGCCGTCTTGGGGCACTCTTTGGGCGTCTTGGGGCCGTCTTCGGGGCCGCTTGGGCCGTGGTGGGGCGATCTTGGGGGCTCTTGGGCCGTGGTGGGGTTATCTTGGGGGTTTCTTGGGCCGTTTTGGATGTAGTGACAGCCCGAGAGGCGAATTTGTTGAAAATATACGTTCCCCAAAGGATTGGACGATTTTTCCCCACATGTTTCGTGGGGTTCTGGTTTTCTTCCCTGCCGCGGCGCACCCGCGTCTCACCTCACCTCACACCTCATCTCCTCTCTCCTCCTTCCTCTCCTCACCCGCGCTCAACGCGTGCACGGCAAGTACATGAGACACGCGTCTACATACGGCCGCGCGCATGCACACACTCGCACACAACACACACACACACCATACAACGCTAGTGCGCGCCTGGCGTGATCACTGCAGCGTCCATTGAGGCGTGTGCGCGACATAGTGGGCACCCACATGAGACACGTCCCGATATAGCCGCACACGCATCATACACTATACGCTCCAATGTCGCAGGGCGTAGAGGCGTGGCACTTTCTCGACACCAGCGGGGGTGCGCAGGGGGTGGTCTCTCACCGCGGTCTCTATACGCGCCAATGTGGCAGGGCCTAGCAGACGTGGCACTTTCTCGACACCGGAGGGGGTGCGCAGGGGGTGGTCTCTCACCGCGGTCTCTATACGCGCCAATGTCGCATGGCCTAGCAGGCGTGGCACTTTCTCGACACCGGAGGTGCGCACCGGAGGGGTGCGCAGGGGGTGGTCTCTCACCGCGGTCTCTATACGCGCCAATGTCGCAGGGCCCAGCAGGCGTGGCACTCTCTCGACACCGCAGGGTCTGCGCAGGGGGTGGTCTCTCACCGCGGTCCCTATACGCGCCAATGTCGCAGGGCCTAGCAGGCGTGGCACTTTCTCGACACCAGAGGGGGTGCGCAGGGGGTGGTCTCTCACCGCGGTCTCTATACGCGCCAATGTCGCAGGGCCTAGCAGGCGTGGCACTTTCTCGACACCAGGGGGTGCGCAGGGGGTGGTCTCTCACCGCGGTCCCTATACGCGCCAATGTCGCAGGGCCTAGCAGGCGTGGCACTTTCTCGACACCGGAGGGGGTGCGCAGGGGGTGGTCTCTCACCGCGGTCCCTACACGCGCCAATGTCGCAGGGCCAGCAGGCGTGGCACTTTCTCGACACCAGAGGGGGTGCGCAGGGGGTGGTCTCTCACCGCGGTCTCTATACGCGCCAATGTCGCAGGGCCTAGCAGGCGTGGCACTTTCTCGACACTGGAGGCGGTGCGCGCACCGCGGGCGCCAATGTCGCAGGGGTGGCACTTTCTCACCGCGGTCTCTATACGCGCCAATGTCGCAGGGCCAGCAGGCGTGGCACTTTCTCGACACCGGAGGGGGTGCGCAGGGGGTGGTCTCTCACCGCGGTCTCTATACGCGCCAATGTCGCAGGGCCCAGCAGGCGTGGCACTTTCTCGACACCGGAGGGGGTGCGCAGGGGGTGGTCTCTCACCGCGGGCTCTATACGCGCCAATGTCGCAGGGCCTAGCAGGCGTGGCACTTTCTCGACACCGGAGGGGGTGCGCAGGGGGTGGTCTCTCACCGCGGTCCCTATACGCGCCAATGTCGCAGGGCCTAGCAGGCGTGGCACTTTCTCGACACCAGAGGGGGTGCGCAGGGGGTGGTCTCTCACCGCGGTCTCTATACGCGCCAATGTCGCAGGGCCTAGCAGGCGTGGCACTTTCTCGACACCCAGAGGGGGTGCGCAGGGGGTGGTCTCTCACCGCGGTCTCTATACGCGCCAATGTCGCAGGGCCTAGCAGGCGTGGCACTTTCTCGACACCGGAGGGGGTGCGCAGGGGGTGGTCTCTCACCGCGGTCTCTATACGCGCCAATGTCGCAGGGCCTAGCAGGCGTGGCACTTTCTCGACACCAGAGGGGGTGCGCAGGGGGTGGTCTCTCACCGCGGTCCCTATACGCGCCAATGTCGCAGGGCCTAGCAGGCGTGGCACTTTCTCGACACCAGAGGGGGTGCGCAGGGGGTGGTCTCTCACCGCGGTCCCTATACGCGCAATGTCGCAGGGCCTAGCAGGCGTGGCACTTTCTCGACACCAGAGGGGGTGCGCAGGGGGTGGTCTCTCACCGCGGTCCCTATACGCGCCAATGTCGCAGGGCCTAGCAGGCGTGGCACTTTCTCGACACCAGAGGGGGTGCGCAGGGGGTGGTCTCTCACCGCGGTCCCTATACGCGCCAATGTCGCAGGGCCTAGCAGGCGTGGCACTTTCTCGACACCAGAGGGGGTGCGCAGGGGGTGGTCTCTCACCGCGGCCCTCTATACGCGCCAATGTCGCAGGGCCTAGCAGGCGTGGCACTTTCTCGACACTGGAGGCGGTGCGCACGGGGGTGGTCTCTCACCGCGGACTCTGTACGTCAGGGCCTAGCAGGCGTGGCACTTCCTCGACACCAGAGGGGGTGCGCACGGGGGTGGTCTCTCACCGCGGCTCTATACGCGCCAATGTCGCAGGGCCTAGCAGGCGTGGCGCTTTCTCGACACCAGAGGGGGTGCGCAGGGGGTGGTCTCTCACCGCGGTCTCCTATACGCGCCAATGTCGCAGGGCCTAGCAGGCGTGGCACTTTCTCGACACCAGAGGGGGTGCGCAGGGGGTGGTCTCTCACCGCGGTCCCCATACGCGCCAATGTCGCAGGGCCGGGGTGGTCTCTCACCGCGGTCCCTATACGCGCCAATGTCGCGGCCTAGGCGTGGCACTTTCTCGACACCAGAAGGGGGTGCGCAGGGGGTGGTCTCTCACCGCTATACGCCAATGTCGCAGGGCCTAGCAGGCGTGGCACTTTCTCGACACCGGAGGGGGTGCGCAGGGGGTGGTCTCTCACCGCGGTCCCTATACGCGCCAATGTCGCAGGGCCTAGCAGGCGTGGCACTTTCTCGACACCAGGGGGGTGCGCAGGGGGTGGTCTCTCACCGCGGCCCTATACGCGCCAATGTCGCAGGGCGTAGCAGGCGTGGCACTTTCTCGACACCAGAGGGGGTGCGCAGGGGGTGGTCTCTCACCGCGGTCCCTATACGTGCCAATGTCGCAGGGCTAGCAGGCATGGTACTTTCTCGACACCGCAGGGGGTGCGCAAGGGGGTGGTCACTCACCGCGGTCCCTATACGCGCCAATGTCGCAGGGCCTAGCAGGCGTGGCACTTCCTCGACACCAGAGGGGGTGCGCAGGGGGTGGTCTCTCACCGCGGTCCCTATACGCGCCAATGTCGCAGGGCCTAGCAGGCGTGGCACTTTCTCGACACCGCAGGGGGTGCGCAAGGGGGTGGTCTCTCACCGCGGCCCCTATACGCGCCAATGTCGCAGGGCCTAGCAGGCGTGGCACTTTCTCGACACCAGAGGGGGTGCGCACGGGGGTGGTCTCTCACCGCGGTCTCTATACGCGCCAATGTCGCAGGGCTTAGCAGGCGTGGCACTTTCTCGACTCCAGAGGGGGTGCGCAGGGGGTGGTCTCTCACCGGGGTGGTCCCTCACCGCGGCCGCTATGCACGACGGTCGTCCAGGGCATAGCAGGCGCGGCATTTTCTCGACACCATAAAGGCTGCGCTGGGGGTGGTCCCTCACCGCGGCCGCCATGCACGACGGTCGTCCAGGGCATAGCAGGCGTGGCACTTTCTCGACACCGTAGAGGGTGCGCAGGGGGTGGTCCCTCACCGCGGCCGCTGGCTGGCTCGAATCTGTCCTCGATGGAAGGCTAGGAAGAGGGAGGAGGTTCAAGCAATATGGCGTTGGATGACACAGAGGGGAACATTCGCGACGAGGGCTGAGAACGCAGAATTGCGCACATATGATGAACTTAAGCAAGCACATGAGATTTAAATTAAGTATGTGGGGTTCCTCGGTAGCGTAATTCTGTTTCTTGAGGGCCTCCTGGGACGCCTCTTTGGGGCTCTTTGGGGCGGGGAGCCCAGCGCCCCCCCTGATGAGTTCGGGGGTGGGCCGGGGGGAGGTCGTCCGCGGCGAGGGGGGGGGTCAGATTGCCGGTTTGGGGTTGGGGTTTGGGGCCCCGGGGGGGGGGGGGCTTTTAAGGGGGGGGGGAACAATTTCACACGCCTAGAGACCCACAAGGGGTCGGCGGATTTAGCGTCGATTCAGCATCGATTAGCGTCGATATCGCAAGACCCGACAAGACGGTATGGGAGGCTCCCATGAGTTGCCACCAAAGATGCCCCAAGGCTCGCCCCAACGCGGCCTCGCAGGTGCCTCCTTCGCTCGCATTCTCGCTCCGGCCTCCCTGCGACCGCCCACTTTCGCCCCTGCCTTCCTGGTCCACGCCAGGGCACAGCCAGGCTGCCCCGTCGAGGGCGCCACCGAGCTGATGCCGAGCATTCTGTCTGATGCGAGGGGCGTTGTTTATGTGTTGTGCACTTGTCGCTGTTTCACACTGTCCTCAATTCCGTCCCCATTAATGGGGCGAGCGGCTCTCTGGGTCGCCCGGCTGGACTTGCTTGCTTCCTCCTCCGCCTCTTCCTCCGCCTCATCCTCCTCCTGCTGCAGCGCGGGCTCCATGTGCCAACAGCCGCTGCTGCGTGCGCGACGCAATGTTCAGTCGGGCATGTCCCTCTACAGGAGGAATATTCGAGAAATAGTCTGGGGACGATTGTTAGATTGTTTTTGTTTTTTCCCTAACCATCCTGTGGTGTTGGGTCCTCGTTTTGCAGAGACGGCGCTCGGCACACCCCTCACGCGGTTCGTGGCCCCACAGGGAGCTCCACCGAAGGCTCCGATACTACCCCCCGCATGCGTCACCCACACCCATTTCGGCACACTCCTCACACGTTTCGTGGCTCCATGGGGAGCTCCACCGAAGGTCCCAGTGCCACCGCCCGCATGCGTCACCCACAAGCATGTCGTCACACCTCTCACACGTTTCGTGGCCCCATGGGGAACTCCACCGCAGGCCCCGGTGCCACCGCCCGCATGCGTCACCCACGCCCACTCCGGCACGCCCCTCACACGTTTCGTGGCCCCATAGGGAGCTTCACTGAAGGCCCCAGTGCCACCGCCCGCATGCGTCACCCACAACTGTTTCGGCACACCCTTTACACGTTTCGAGGCCCCATAGGGAGCTCCACCGAAGGCCCCAGCGCCACCGCCCGCATGCGTCACCCACACCCATTTCGGCACACCCTTCACACGCTTCGTGGCCCCATAGGGAGCGCCACCGAAGGCCATAGTGCCACCGCCCGCATCAAAATCCACCGTTTCAGGTTCCGGAATCACCTGGAACCGTTCCGGGGTGAAAACCCATCTGGACCCATTTTCAGCTCCTCCCAGAAGGCTTCTCTCAGCTCCTTCCTGGGCTCCTTACAGAAGCCCTTATTGGGCTCCTTACAGAAGCTCTTATTGTGCTCCTTACAGAAGCCCTGAGTGGGCTCCTTACAGAAGCCCTCACTGGGCTCCTCACTGGGCTCCTTAGAGAAGCCCTCACTGGGCTCCTTGCAGAAGCCCTTACTGGGCTCCTTACAGAAGCCCCCAAGAGAGCCGTTTTGCGTCGGGAGAGGGTTCCAGATGGATTTTCACCCTGGAGCGGTTCCGGGGTGAAAATCCATCTGGGACCTCCCGACGCTGCGCGGGAGGGCCCAGCCGCGAAAAACAAGCTCCCCAATAAGAGACTTCATTTGGAAAATGGCCACTTTGGGAGCTCGTACACCCCCCCCCATCCCCGACAGAGCCGTTTTGCGTTGGGAGAGGGTTCCAGATCGATTTTCACCCTGGAACGGTTCCAGGGTGAAAATCCATCTGGGACCTCCCGACGCTGCGCGGCAGAGCCCAGCCACAAAAAACAAGCTCCCCAATAAGAGATTTCATTTGGAAAATTGCCATTTTGGGAGCTCGGGTACACTCTCCCCCATCCCCGACAGAGCCGATTTGCGTCGGGAGAGGGTTCCAGATGGATTTTCACCCTGGAACAGTTCCGGGGTGAAAATCCATCTGGGACCTCCCGACGCTGCGCGGGAGGGCCCAGCCGCAAAAAACAAGCTCCCCAATAAGAGATTTCATTCGGAAAATTGCCATTTTGGGAGCTCGGGTACACTCTCCCCCATCCCCGACAGAGCTGATTTGCGTCGGGAGAGGGTTCCACATGGATTTTCACCCTGGAACAGTTCCGGGGTGAAAATCCATCTGGGACCTCCCGACGCTGCGCGGCAGAGCCCAGCCGCAAAAAACAAGCTCCCCAATCAGAGATTTCATTTGGAAAATTGCCATTTGGGGAGGGGACCTCGGGTACACCCCCCCCATCCCCGACAGAGCCGTTTTGCGTTGGGAGAGGGTTCCAGATGGATTTTCACTCTGGAACGGTTCTGGGGTGAAAATCCATCTGTGACCTCCCGACGCTGCGCGGCAGAGCCCGGCCGCGAAAAACAAGCTCCACAATAAGAGATTTCATTTGGAAAATTGCCATTTTGGGGGCTCGGGTGCACTTCCCCCTCATCCCCGACAGAGCCGTTTTGCGTCGGGAGAAGGTTCCAGATGGATTTTCACCTTGGAACGGTTCCGGGGTGAAAATCCATCTGGGACCTCCCGACGCTGCGCGGCAGAGCCCAGCAGCGAAAAACAAGCTCCCCAATCAGAGATTTCATTGGGAAAATTGCCATTTGGGGAGCTCGGGTACACCCCCCCCCCATCCCCGACAGAGCCGATTTGCGTCGGGAGAGGGTTCCAGATGGATTTCCCAGTAGCTCAGTTAGACTAGGAATATAATTCTCCATTATCCTCTAATCAACATGATTTAGAGGATACTTATCCTCTAATCAACATGTTTTAGAGGATACTTATCATCTAATCAACATGATGTAGAGGATAATTATCCTCTAAGTATCATCTAATTTCAACATAATTATGACATAATCATCCTCTAATTATCTTCGGAACACCATAATTATCTTCTCATTTGTCTTACTTAAGTGAGGTTCCCTGCTCCGCCTCCTCCCCTCCTCCGCCTCCTCCGCGTCCTCCTCCGTAACCATTTGGGCTCAATGTAGCTGCGCAGGCCCCCCATCGGGGGGCCCGCGGGGCCCGCGGGCCCGAGCCATGGCGAAGCTGATATGGGACTCGAAGGGCAACCTCGTGGACTGCGTGAAGGAGGGAAGCGTGCCCTTGCAAGACACGGCCTTGCTCTTCAGCAGGGGCACGAGGCAGAGGAGTGCAGACGAGGCAAACGAGGGCAGCCCCATGCCCGCGTGGGCGCCGACGTCCAAGGCGAAGGCGCGGAGGCCACCGTCGACGCCAGCACCTTCGCCAGCACCTTCGGCAGCACCTTCGGCGCCAGCACCTTCGCCAGCACCTTCGGCAGCACCTTCGCCAGCACCTTCGCCAGCGCCGTCGGCAGCAGCACCTTCGCCAGCACCTTCGGCGCCAGCAGCGCCGTCGCCAGCAGCGCCGTCAGCAACCCTCGGCAGCATCAGGCCACGTGGGCCAGTGAGGCCAGCGGGGCTAGTGGCCGTCGCGGCGCCGATGCCGCCGCCGCTGCAGACGACCAGGGCCGTCGTGATGCAGCCCAGGGGGACGAAGAAGGAGTTGCAGCCGACGTCGAAAGCGCAGCCGAAGGCGCCGAAGGCGCCGAAGATGCCCCCTCCGCCGCAGGCGGTAGAAGCGCGGGAGCGGCGGGAGATGGCGACGCACGACCAGAACGCGCAGCACGACGCTAAACCGCAGCACGACGAGAAGCAGCAGCACGACGTGAAGCAGCACGACGAGAAGCAGCAGCGCGACGAGAAGCCGCGGGCCCTCGTCCAGCACGACGTGAAGCAGCACGACGTGGTACTCGGCGTCAGTGAAGGCACAGACGGAGAACCAGAGTACTTGGTTGGCGGGCCTCCCCAAAGGGAAAAACCATCGTCACCTACGGAGCCGCCGCCAGCGAAGGTGGAGGAGGAAGAGAAGCTTCACGACGAGAAGAAGCAGCAGCACGACGAGAAGCCCTTGGTGCAGCCGATCGCGCAGCCGACCGTGGGGGCGGGCCTGAGCTGGGGCCTCAACCCGTTCGTGCACGTGCCACCCCCAAAGGAGGCGGACAGGGAGAAGATGTTCGGCAAGATCGGGGTGAGGAGCACCGAGCGCGCGATCTACAGGGGGATGAAGCGCAAGTACGGCCAGCAGTACGCAGATCTCCAGCAGGGGGCACGGCTTGGCACGGCTGGGCACTTGCAGATGCAGGCGATTCACTTGCAGAACAAGGAGAGGACGCTGAGCTTCGAGTACCAACGGATTGGGGCCGCTCTAGTGCGAGTAGGAGGCGTTGCAATCGGACAAGTACCCCTGGGCAGCTCGGCATCATCGTCGGCGGCATCTTCGTCGGCGGCACCTTCGGCGCCAGCGACGCCGTCGCCAGCGCCAGCGTCAGCAACCCTCGGCAGCATGACCGTCGCCAACAGGTCATGTAGGCCAGCGCTGCCAGTGGGGCTAGTCGCCAACAGGCCATGTAGGCCAATGCTGCCAGTGGGGCTAGTGGCCGTCGCGGCGCCAGCGCCTTCGCCAGCAGCACCTTCGCCAGCAGCACCTTCGCCAGCAGCACCTTCGCCGGCAGCACCTTCGCCAGCAGCACCGTTGGCAGCAGCGCCGTCGGCAGCGGCGCCGTCGGCACCAGCGTTGTCCAAGGCGGCCTCGTGGACAGGGCCCGCGCCATTTACGCCTTCGACGACGGCGCCGTCCGATTGGCCGCCGTGGGCTGATGCGCCGATGCGGGCCGACGAGTCTGCGGACATAAGTGATCAGACGGCCGATCTCCTGCTGAGGTTCGTGGCGCTGACGGGCGTGAATCCCGCTGCGCCGTGGAGCGAGTCCGACGGGGGCAGTGCGGCGACGCCAGACCAGTGCGAGGTCGCCGCATCAGACCCGTACCAGGTCGCCGAGCCCGAGCCCGACGCTTGAGGCAGGCCGGAGAAAAAACTTGAAAAACAAACAAAGAAAAAACTCCACGAGCGTGGAGGTGCCATCAATGTCACAAACACCATCACCACCATCATCACCACCATCATCGTCATCATCGTCATCATCATCATCATCGTCATCATCGTCATCAGCATCATCGTAATCACCATCATCACCATCATCATCACCATCGTTACCACTACGATCCATCGTCATCGTCCTCTCGCTTCCTCCTCATGCTCCGCCTCCTCTGTCTCTCCGCAGCCGCGTGACCCTCAGGCATTTTTGCCATATTGGCAACTGGTGAGAGCGGCGGCCCGACGATGGCGTCAGCGCTGCGCCCGAGGCGCCCGCGACCTAGGGAGTCGCAGTTCGTCCACGCGACCCTCGCCGACAAGTGGGACGCGAAGGCGGTCCTCCAGGACCCTGGCTTCGCGCGGGGCGGCTCGGGGTACGGGAGCTCGCGGACGCAGGCCATCGACGAGACGTCCACGTTGCCTTACGCCGAGGTTTTGAAGACCCTCCTCGAGGTTGCACCCTCGGGGTTTCCAGCGCAGAAGTGCTTGAAGGATACCTTCCAGGAGCTGGACAAGAGGCGCGGCGTCCTCGCGTGCGATGTGCGCTTCCAGGAGAGGGCGGCCAGCCTGGCAGCAGACGCCTGGCGGGTCATGGCGAAGCACCTCTACAACGCAGCCCAGGCGGAGAAGGCTCTGAGCAACGAGGTGCTTCAGCAGCTGGTGAAGATGATCAGGCTTCCCTCTGCAGAAGATGATGGCGGTGCAGCTCTTGCCAGCGGCGGCTCCTTCGAGGACTCGCCGTCGTTCGCGGCGGCGGCGGGCCCCGTGGAGGGCGAGGCCGCCGACGTGAGCGCGTCGGCGGTCAGGGCGCTCTTCCCCCCTCAGCATGGGCGAGGCGGCGGAGGGCGATGGCAGTCACGAAGCAGCTGTGACCGAGGTCGAGTTCTCCGACGACGACGTGGAGCTCTGCGGAATGATTTGCAATTGCAAAGCGTGCCGCGACGCACGCACCGTCGACCTCGCGGCCGAAGAGGGCGGCGGCGAGCGGGTCCCGATCCCGAACGCGGCCATCGGGGGCCAGAAGCGCGATGCCAGGACCGCCCAGACGGCGCTGAAGGGCGACAAGAGCAAGGGAAAGGGCAAGGGCGACGGGAAGGGCAAGAGCGAGAGCAAGACGAAGAGCCAGGCGAAGGGGAAGAGCAAGGGGAAGGGGAAGGGCAATCACAAGACGAAGAGCCAGGCGGGCAAGGGCAAGGACAAGCCAAAGAGGGGGCCGTCGACTCCCTGCGCAGTCCGCAAAGAGGACGCGCGAGACGGTTGCGGCGATCCTGAAGCCCCCGAAGAAGGCCAAGGCGCCCCCGAAGCAGGAGGATGAGGCCGAGGTCGAGAGCGGCAACATCACCCTGCCCGCAACGGTCACCGTGAGGGAGCCGAACGGGAAGAGGCGTGGCGAGGCCTATTTGCTCGACGGCAACAAGAAGTACATCATGGGCATCACCAGCAGGAGGACCGAGGAGTACAAAGAGGTCGTCGAGCGCGCCGCGGAGAAGATCCACGGCACCATCCTGAAGATGAAGGACGACCTCAGGATGTGGTTCGACCAGCAGATCGGGTTCGACACGTCATGAGGGGCCTCAGGAGGCGCGGCTGGAGTTGGACCTGCTACGCGTTGGGGCGATGTGGAGGGTCCAGCCAACTAGAAAGTTGAAAACCACAATCCTCCACGAGCGTGGGGTTCCCATCGTCATCTCATCCTCTTATCCTCTTAATGCTATCCCCACGTCGTCGTTATATCATCCTCATCCTCATCTTCATCCTCATCCTCATCATCGCACCGATCCTCATCGCAATCATCATCATCGTATTCATCCTCATCCTCGCCATCACCCCGATCCTCCTCCTCATCATCATCATCATCATCCTTGGAGCTGCCCTTGCTCAAGCAAGGCGCGGTTTTCAGATCTCCGTCCAGGAGACAGATGCCCCCGAAGAGGGCTACGGCTACCAAGTCCGCCTCCCCCGCGATCCACAGGGGGCCGATGGGCCACTGCCTCGAGAAGATGCAAGCAGCAGTGCGCGCAGGCACCACGGCAGCGCCCGTGAAAGCGGAGCCCGTCGACAGCAGCGGCGGCTCCAGCGCGCCTGCCGCGGCAGCGGTGGTTCCGGCCACCGGAGACACCGACGGTCCCGCGGTCAAGGTAGCCAAGAGGGAGGGCGACAGGGTTCGCGACGAGGAGGCGCCCGCGCTAAAGGAGCCCAGGATCCGCCCAGGAGCCCAGGCCGACGCCTCCGAGTGGGTCCACGACTGGATCGAATCCGATAAGACGGCCTACAACGCCTTCATGCACCGCCTGCGCAAGCAGGGCCAAGAGAGGAAGGCCAAGTGGAAGGAGATCCAGAAGTTCGGCTGCGCGATGGACGCGGGAAATTTCGTGGACGAGATCATGCGCACGACGACGAGGCAGTCCGCGGAGTTCAACAACACGCTGACCCGCAACGAGACGCTCAAGGAGTGGACTACCTTCAAGAGGGCGCTGGAGAAGTACGACGAGGACGTGCTGATGGCCATGATCAGGGCCAGAACCTTGGAGACCAAGCGCGACCCTGCCATCCCTGAGTCCCTGCTGGTGCCGTGGCCCAAGTACTTGCAGGTGCGGCTGCGCTCGGAGAGCGAGCGCGATCGTCACGACAAGGGCTTGCAGCTCACGGACAGCACCAATCTGGACGACGACGCCTACGACGAGAAGTACGCCGAGCAGAGCCGCGGTCACAACCAGCAGCAGGGGGGCCAACAGCAGCAGCAGCCGCCCCAGCAGCAGCAGTCGCTGCAGACGGAGCCATCGGTCGAGAAGGCGAAGATGCCCGAGGCCGTGGCCGTCGCCGTGAAGGCCGTGCGCGCGGCGCACGGATGCATCGACAGGTTCGTTCGCGAGCTCGAGGCGGCCATCGAGTCCAGCTCGAAGAACGAGAACAGCAAGGGGTGCAAGATCGAGAATGACCTGGACGCGATGAGGGGCACCCTTGCGGCGAAGGACAAGGAGCTCCTGACGTTCGAGAAGAAGTGCGTGAGCTCGAACGGAGCGGGCATCACTGGCAAGGAGATCCAGACGGCGGCGGACCTCGCCAAGGAGATGGACGACGCGATCAAGAACGGCCGCAAGAAGCTGGCGGCGCTCAGGTCGCTGTGGAAGCTCTGAGGGGCCACGGGTGGCTAAAGGGGGGGAGCGCGGGGTCGTTCGCCTTCCCCCCTCGCCTCTTCCAGAGGCGAGGGGGTCGGGATGGGTCGATATCGCGCGGGGCGCGATTGATAGCACGCCGAGCACTGGAAAGTAGAAACCTCCTCCGCGAGCGCGGAGCGGCCGTCCTCCTCCTCCACCCCTCCCTCCCTCCTCCTCCTCCTCCTCCTCATCTTCATCTCATCTTAATCTCATCTCAAATTTAAGATGATTAAGATGAGATTAAGATGAGGTCGTTACTGATTGATTCAATCACAAAAGGCTAATCTTAATATCATCTTAATCTCATCTTAAATTTAAGATGAGATTAAGATGATATTAAGATGAGCTCCGTCGCCCTCGACGGCGACGGCGACGGGCTCCGTCGCCCTCGACGGCGACGGCGACGGCGACGGCAACGGCGACGGCGACGACGACGGACGACGACGGCGACGGCGACGGCGACGGCGACGGCGACGGACGACGACGACGACGACGCCGCCGACGACGACGACGGACGACGACGACGACGGGCGACGGCGACGGCGACGGCGACGGACGACGACGACGACGACGACGACGGGCGACGACGACGACGACGGGCGACGACGACGACGGGCGACGACGACGAGGAGGAGGAGGAGGAGGAGGAGGATGGGAGGGACCACCCCGCGCTCGCGAGGGATTTTTTTATCGAAAAATATTGTTTTTTCGCCAGCCTGGGCGTCGAGAGGCTGCGCCCGCGGCCGCGCGCCCGAGAGGGCGAAGGCTGCCCTCAGCGGTGGCCCTGTGCGGCCACCGCGGCAGCGTAGCGCCTCAGAACCTCTGCGGCCCTGGGCGCGATCCGCCGCTCGGCGCGGCCGCGACGTCCTCGTCGTTCCCCTCCTGGGCCCAGCTCTTGTTCGCGCTGCTGGCGCTAGGCGTGCTGGGCTGCTTCGCCAAGACGCGGCCCTGGGCGAAGCCCTTGTTGTATCCAGCCTTCCAGCCGCTGTCGTAGCCCTTGTCGCGGCCCTTGTCGAAGCCGCTGTCGAAGCCACGGCCGTGGGCATCCTGAAAGTCCGTCTTCTCGTCGGCGCCGCTGGGCGCCAGGTGCGAGCCAATCTTCTCGTTCGGCTCGTCGTTGTCCGTGTAGTAGCCGTCGCCCTTGGGGTCGTCCGCCTCGCTCCTCAGGGGCTTCGTCGTCCGAGCTTTGAGGACGTGCTGCGGCCAATCCACGAACACCATCGTGCGGCCCTTCTCGTTGATCACCCACGTGTCCTCGAGCTCCTCGCCCCACTTCTTCGGCGGGTAGGAGCGCTCGTCCGCCTCGTAGAGGTGGATGCACTCGATGGGCACGCCCTCGAGCCACTCTGGCATCCCCTCCTTCAGGGCCTTCCTCACCCCGGGCACGCCTGGGTACTGCCACGCCCACTTCCCCACCGCCGTGAGCTCGCACATGAAGGGGATCCACAGGTCTGGGCCGTCCAGCCACAAGTGGCACTCCATCTTCTCGCGCACCTGCGAGCGCTCGGAACTCATGTAGGTGATCCCGTAGCGCGGCACCCAAGGTTGAGGCGCCTTCTCCGTGGGCCTCGCCCCTGCCGGTGCTGCTGCGGGCGCCTCCATCTCGGAGGTGTTGCTGGCGAAGGTGCTGCTGGCGAGAAGGTGCTGCTGGCGAAGGTGCTGCTGGCGAGAAGGTGCTGCTGGCGTCAGTGGCGCTGATGAGGTGTGCGCCAAAAACGGCCATGGAGGAGGAGGGGGAGTTGGATTCGAATGAAGTGGGTGACGACGGCGAGCGACGATGGTGATGACGGTGATGCTGATGATGTTGGTGCCGATGATGATGGCGATGCTGATGGTGATGGTGATGGTGATGATGATGGTGACGATGTGTGCGATGGTGGCGGTGATGCTGGTGATGATGAGGGTGATGATGATGCCGATGATGATGGCGATGATGATGGTGATTCCTGTCCTCCTTCCCCTCCTCCTCCTCCTCCTCCTCCTCCTTCCTCTCCTCCTCCTCCTCCTCCTCTTCCTCCTCCTTCCCCCCCTCCTCCTCCCCCCCCTCCTCCTCCTCCTCATCCTCCTCCTCCTCAATCTCTTCTCTTCTCTTCTCCTCCTCCTCCTCCTCCTCATCAGCATCATCACCATCACCATCACATCTGCATCAGCATCAGCATCATCATCATCAGCATCATCATCATCAACATCATCATCATCATCAGCATCATCATCATCATCATCAGCATCATCATCATCCTTCCCCTCCTCCTCCTTCTTCCCCTCCTCCTCCTCATCCTTTCCCTCGTTCCGCTCCTCGTTATCTTCTTCCTCCTCCTCCTCCTCCTCTTCTCTCCTCGCTTCTCCCCCCTTCCTCTTTCGGTCCTTTTCCCTCCTCCTCCTTCCTCCCTCCTCCTCCTTCTCCTCCTCCTCCTCCTCCTCCTCCCTCTCCTCCTCCGCCTCCTCCCCCTCCTCATCCTCCTCCTCCTCCTCCTCCCCCCGCCTCCTCCTCTCCTCCTCATCCTCCTCCATCCTCCTCCACCGTCACCCTTGCTCCCTCCTCCTTCTCCGCTTCTTCTCTCCTCCTCCCCTCCTTCCTCCTCCTCCTCCTCCTCCTCCTGCTCCTCCTCCTTCTCCTCTTCCTCCTCCTCCTCCTCCTCCTCCACAATTACACAATATGAATACTACTCTCCCACTTCCCCTGATGGCGTCCGGAAGATATTCGGCACCCCCCCGCGTACTGTTTTTTTACACACAGGATTCCCCGGAGTTGGGTTTTCGCTTGTGTTGTTTTCTAAAATGCTGCTCTCGCCGAGGCGCCGGCCTCATTTTCGGGCCCCGCTCGTTCCGAATCGTGCTCCTGCTGCAGCGCTGGCCTCATTTCCGTGCTTCCGCTCGTTCCGAATCGTGCTCCCGCTGCAGCGCTGGCCTCATTTCCGCGCTTCCGCCCGTTTCGACTCGTGCTCCCACTGCAGCGCTGGCGTCATTTCCCGTGCCATGCCACAGCACACGCGCACACACGCACACACACACCACCACCACCACCACCACCACCACCACCACCACCACCACCACCACCACCACCACCACCACCACCACCACCACCACCACCACCACCACCACCACCACCACCACCACCACCACCACCACCACCACCACCACCACCACCACCCCACCACCACCACCACCACCACCACCACCACCACCACCACCACCACCACCACCACCATCACCAGCACCAGCACCAGCACCAACACCACCATTCCCGTGCCATGCCACAGCACACGCGCACACACGCACACACACACACACCACCACCACCACCACCACCACCACCACCACCACCACCACCACCACCACCACCACCACCACCACCACCACAACCACGCACACACGCACGCACGCGCGCACGCGCACCACCACCCATTAGTCCGCGGATAGAGAAAATCAGCGCCATGGTAAAGGGATGGGAGGAGGGGTAGGACGTCCGATATGACGCGCGCGCACCTAGCTTGTCCTCCTGCCCTCTCCTCCTCCCCCTCCTCCTCACTCCTCCTCCTCCTCCTCCTCCTCTTCCATCCTCCTCCTCCTCCTCCTCGTCATCTCCTCCCCCTCCATCCTCCTCCTCCTCCTCCTCTTCCTCCTCCTCCTCCTCCTCGTCCTTCTCCTCTCTCTCCTCCCCCTCCTCCCCCCCTTTTCTCCCCCTTCTCTCCTCCTCCTCCTCCTCCTCCTCCTCCTCCTCCTCCTCCTCCTCCTCCTCCTCCTCCTCCTCCTCTTCCTCCTCCTCCTCGCGCGGCTAGCCACGTCTTGCGACGTCTTCGTCGATGCCTGGAGGTTTGCCTGCCTCGTGAGAGCCAAGGGCAACGGCCCCAGACGCCCTCGAGTCCTTCTCCTCCTCCTCCTCCTCCTCCTCCTTCTCCTCCTCCTCCTCCTCCTCCCTCCTCCTCCTCCTCCTCCTCCTCCTCCTCCTTTTCTTACCCTCACGGGCTATGCGTGGCATGGCATGGGATAGCGATGGCAACCCCACGCTCGTGGGTTTTTTTTTATAACAAACTAATTTTTTTCATCTCAAGGCCCGTGACCTCAAGTGTCCAGTTCAAAGCGCAGCAGCAAGCCCGTGACCTGCTTGATGAGGACGACCTTCTGCGCGGTCTGCCTGTGCCGCCCAGTCTTCGAGCCCCTCCACGTGCCAGTCGCCGAGCCCATCGTGGACTCCTCGCTGTACACCTGGACCCTCGCGGGGTTGATGCACGATGTCAGCAGAGGGATGTGCTGGACCTTGTGCACCTTCGGGGTGACCGCGAAGGCGAAGACCCCAGCGCGGCGCGACAGCTCGCGCAGGCGCTGGTATGCGCTGCCAACCGCCAGGCACAGCTGCCGCACGCGAGCCACCGTCGCATCGGGCGGGAACATCGGCGCGTCGTACAATAGCGCGTAGAGGTCGTCCAGCGCGGCGGTTAGTCTTCGCAACTGCTGGTCGCGATCATGCATGGGCCCGCAGTAGTGGAAGACGACGTCCCTGAAAAACGGAGCCGCGCACCTGACCTTCGCCGCCTTATACGCTGGCCCCGCGAGGTTCCCCCACCCGTCTCTGGTGCAGTTGGTGAGCATGATCTTCGGGAGACGATTGGACCCTGGCCTGGCGTCGTAGAACTGCTCCCGTCGGGCGTTGATGGCTTCGAGGCGCTCCTCCTTGTTCGCCCCGACTCGGGCGTCGGCCAGCAGCAACATCATCGCGGAACCAAAGGCAAGGGGCGTCGCGCCCTTGCACTCGAGGAGGTGCATGATGTCAATGGGGAAGAAGAAGCGGTGGCAGAAATGCGCGTTCGCCACCAGCGGGTGGTGGGGCTCCCGCGCCCTGGCCTTGTACACGTCGAAGCTCATCCCCTCGCCTCGCCGCCAGGCGGCGCCCTCCGTCATATCAGTGAAAGGCCGCGTCGTGCGGTTGGCGAGGCAGTCGGGGCACACCTCATTGCCCCCTGGGAAGTGCGTCAGGCCAAAATCATTTGCGCGCACGTCCTCATCGCACTTGACGAATACCAGCGCGCCTCTCCAGAGAGTGCCGTCGGAGTCGCGCGCAACCGCTCTGCCCCCGACGTGGCCCGAGCCCAGCGCGGCCATGTCCTCGAGCACACGGTGCCACCAGAGCGAGTCATCCATCTGGCCAGACCGCTGCGCGTAGGAGGCGCATATGAACTTGGTCAGCTTGGCCTCCCCGACGCCGACGAGGGACCCGAAGCTGACGACATAGCACGCAGACGTCTTCGGGTAGGGCCCCGCGTCAGCATGCATCGTGAGGGGGATCACCGTCTCGAGCTCGTCGATGCCCATGCCACCAATGATGGGGTGGTTGGCCCTGAGGTCAGCATTCGCGGGCCTGCTCAAGAAGTCCCGCCAGAAGCCGCGCAGCTTGGTCTTCTCCGCGCCGAGGCGCAAGCGGAACTCGTGCGGGTAGGCGTGCAGCAGCGAGAACCATGAGCTCGGGGGCACCCCGTGGGAGACGAACTCCCCGGGAAACGCGGATATAATCCGCGGCGCGCCAGTGGTACCCAGCAGCTCAATCAGTGGAGCCTGCGCGTTCTGGCCTTCGCGCAGCTGCGCCGC
The DNA here is from genome assembly GCA_963575745.1 of Prorocentrum cordatum. NCBI lineage: Eukaryota > Dinophyceae > Prorocentrales > Prorocentraceae > Prorocentrum > Prorocentrum cordatum. Next base: position 341,736 of record CAUYUJ010015230.1, read on the forward strand.
GCGGGCAAGCATGGGGTGCTCGAACCCGTCGGCGGCGCCGCTCGCCGCGAGGTGCTGGAGCCTTGCGGCAGACATCCCGCCTTCGCACCAAGAGAGCAGGTGGTTCCCGAAAAGACGGGAGATGCCGCGGTCCTCGTCCGCCGCGGCAGCGTCCGCTTCGGCGGCCACCAGTTGCCGCCTCCATCCGCCGCGGCGCCTCGGCTGCGGCGGCGCCAGGGTCGCCCAGAGGGCGCGCAACGTGCCGAGCCTGCCCCCCTCTCGTCTCGCGCCCCGAGCTTGCGAGCCAAAGCGGCTTGATACGGCGCGGGAGCGATCAGCGGTGATGTCGCCCAGTAGCTCAGTTAGACTAGGAATCTAATTCGTTAGGTTTATGTTGATTATCATTTAAATCATGTTGATTAGAGGTGGAGGGGGCGGCACCTCCTCCTTGCCCCTGCTCGAGCAGGGGCAAGGAGATGGCGACGGTGCTGCGATGGTGAAGGGGGCGGTGGAGGACAGGACAGCCGATGATGATGATGGCGGCGCGACGACGATGAGGCAGGCAGGTCGCGAGGGAGGAAGGCGAGGAATATGGAGAAGGGGGGCATGATCAGGAGGATTGGGAAGAGGAGAGCGAGGGGGAGGGGGAAGGCGAGGAGGAGGAGGAGGAACAAAGAAGATACTTGTGATGAGGAGGAAGGGGAAGGAGAGGATGAGGAGGAATGACAATGGTTATCTTAGAGGATAATTAGAGGATAATTAGAGGGTACAATTATAGAATATACTTAGAGGATACATAGAGGATAATTAGAGGATAATTATCTTCTAGCAGACATATTATAAGATAATTATCATCTAATCAACATGATTTAGAGGATACTTATCCTCTAATCAACATGATTTAGATGATAATTATCCTCTAATCAACATGATTTAGAGGATAATCAACATGCACCTAACGAATTATATTCCTAGTCTAACTGAGCTACTGGGGGGGGGACTCTGAGCAGGAGTGGAAGGCGCTACTCCTCTTCGACGCGCTGCTCACGGCACAGCCGGCCGGGCAGGTCACCAACGCCGAGGCTCTCGAGGAGCGCCTGGCATGGTGGTGGGGAGGCCAGTGGGGCGCGCTGTGGGGAGACGCCGCTGGACGGTCCGCGCCCCCAGCCAAGGCAGCCAGGCAGGACCAGACGGACGAGCGAGAGAGAAAGGCGCGCCGGGTCCACACTTTGGCCGCAGCCGGCGAAGAAGGACGGACGCTCGGGGCAGCGCGGGGCACCCCGCTCGCCCCGCGCACCCGCAGCACGCTGGAGAAGGTGCGCGGCGCTTTCCCCCCTGCCCCGGCGGAGGGTGGCCCTGCCCAGCCTGGTGGCCCTCGCGGGTCCGCCCCTGACCCAGACCTTTGGGACGAGGTGCAAGAGGAGGTCAGCAAACTCCTCCGCAAGCCACCCCGGCTGACCGCTCCAGGCTTGCTCGGGGCCCGCCTGGAGCACCTCGCCACGGCGGCGGGCGACCCGGAGGCGCTCTCTTTGCTGTCCCAGGCGGTCACCAAGCTCACTTTCGGCGAGGTGCCGGCGCCGGTGCTCCAAGCCCTCAGTGGGCGAGGTGGTGGCCCTGGAAAAGGGGAACGGCGACGTCCGCCCGCTGCTCGTGGGGGCCAGCCTGAGGAGACTCGGGATGCGCGCGCTGGCCCGGGTCAAAAAAGGGGGGCTCCAGCAGGCGGCGGGCCCCCACCAGTACGGAGTCGGCCGGAAGTGCGGGACCGACCTGGTGGTCAAGCAGCTGCAGGCCCAGTCCGACGCTCACCCGGGGGTGGTGTTCGTCAAGGTGGACATCAAGGCGGCCTTCCAGCGCCTGCGGCGAGACCCAGCCATCCGGGCCATGGCTGTGCACGTGCCGGAGATCGCGTGGGTGCTTGACAAGTGGTACTCCGGGTCTGCCAAGCACCTCTGGCGGGACGCAGCGGGCAATTTCGAGGAAGTCGAGAGCGCCCTCGGCTTTGACCAGGGGGACCCGCTGGCGCCAGCTGCCTTCTCGGTCGGCCAGAGGGCGGCGCTCTCCCAGCTGCTGGAGGAGCTCTCGCAGCAGGACCCAGACGTGAGACTCTACTCCTACTTGGACGACACCTACCTGGTGCTCCCAGCGGGGCTCGCCACGGCCGCCCTCCGCCGCCTGGGGGAGCTCCTGGAGCCACTCGGGCTGGAGCTCAACGCCGCAAAGACGCATGTATGGTCTCCGACTGGGCCGCAGGTTGTGCCCCCAGAGCTACGCGCGCACTTCGTGCCAGCACTCCCCGTGCTCGGTGCACACCTGCGGGCGCGGGGCGACGTGGCCGACGCGCCCTTCGAGCTGGGCCAGAACAGCGGCCTTGAGCAGTCCGCTGGGCGCTAGACGCAGCTCTGGAACGCCCTCCGGCCGCTTGGGAAGCGCACGGTTGGCGAGCACGGCCTCTCGCTGCAGGCGACTGGGAGTTTGCTGCGCACCTACGCGGGCGCTGCGAGCCAGCACGTCCTGCGCGCGCAGCTGGCTGGCGAGGCGGAGGCGGCTCGCTACGACGCCGCTCTGGCGGGCTACTGGGACGAGCTCGCAGGGAGGCCCCTGGACGCCGCGGCGCGGGAGATCCTCGGCCTCCCCCATCAAGCTCTCTGGCGCGGGGCTGCAGTGGGCGACAACACGACGAGCCGCGGCCTTCTGGGCCGGCTGGACCGCCTGCGTGTCCAGCGTGGCCGCGGACCTCGGCACCGACTCCCTGCTCGAGCTCCTGGAGGCGGCGCCGCGACTCGGCGAAGCCCTCTCCGACGCGCGGACGGAGCTCTCCCTCCAGGGCGCGGGCCCCGCCCCGGGCGTTTCCTTGCTGGACGCCCTGCAGCGCCCGGCGAAGCAGAGCACTCTCGTGCAAGCTGTGCAAAAGAAAACCCACGCTTCCCTGAGGCGGCGTTTGCACAGCCACGAGCGGGCGACGCTCCTGGGGGCCGGAGGGCCAGAGGCCGCGGGGTTCCTCGGTTACCCGAGCGATCCCGCTTGCTCGCTGGAGGACGCGCTCTGGGCCACGGGGCTCCGTGCCCGCGCGCACTTGCCCAGGCCTGAATGCGCGCAGGCAGAGCTCCAGACGGCTGCGCAGTCCTGCCAGAACCGCCCTGCCGCCGAGGGAGCCCGCGGCGCGCCCTGCGGGCAGCTGCTGGACGAGCAAGGCACGCACGCGGCCACCTGCACCCTGGGCGGCGGTGTGGAGCGCCGCCACGGCAGCCTCGAAAACGCGGTGGCCGGCCTGGTCCGCCGCTGGCTGCACCAGGAGCCGCTGACGGAGCAGCGGGTGCCGGCCTGGGACCGTGTCCGCAACCGGCGGCCGGCAGACCCGCCAGACGCAGACCTTCTCGAACGCGCAATCCTGGACGTCGAGTACAGCGACGGGGCCAGCCGCCACTGGATCGACGTTTCGGCCCGCCACCCGGCAGCCGAGGACGCGGCGCAGGCGGCGGCGCGCAGGCCTGGCGAGGCCGCCCGGAGAGGCGAGCGCCAGAAACACGCCAGGTACCCGGGGGACAGACTGACGCCGTTCGTGGTGGAACCCCCGGGGCGCCTAGGCGGAGAAGCCCGACAGTGGCTTCTGCGGCAGGTGCGCACGCTGCCGGAGGACCAGCAGCCCGGCGAGCTGACGCGGGCCTACAAGGCCATCAGCTGCGCCGAGCAGGCTCAGCTGGCGCTGCAGCGCCGCCGAGCAGCCGGGCTGGCTTGACGCCGCGGGGAGCGGCTCGCCCAGGCGGCGGCGCCAGACTGACTACTGGCCGGGGCCAGGCCGCTAGCTGGAACTGGGCGCACACTGAGCGCGGCACGCCGGGCTACTGCCTCCTGCGCCGCCTTCTCCCCTC